>JARBWK010000010.1:9649771-9660437 GCA_030556195.1 Anolis apletophallus
TTTAGTAGTTATACACTATTTTAAGTCTTTATAAACTTAAAACAAAGTGAAGGAAAGGAAGGAAAGGCCCTTCAAGGCTGGAGGGAGGAAGGACTGATGAAGGAAAGCTCCTGTGAGAGCAGCAATGGCAAAACCCCACAAAACAGCAAAAATACCATGATTTTTAAAAAAGAAATTTAATCCGCAAAACAGCGAGTCCACAATAAGCGAACCATGAAGTAGCGAAGGAACACTGTACAGAGTAGTGTCTATAGGATTTGTGACTCATGCTGTCTCCCCTATGGGTCCCTAATTTTTTGACAAAAATCAACACTGACACTGAAATACAACACTGCCTGAGCTCTGTGAGTGCAGCCTTTTTCCAAATGAAGAAGAGTGTGTTTGAGGTAAGGGACATACATAGGGAGACCAAGCTTCTTGTTTTTAAAGCTATTGTCCTCCCAACCCTGCTATATGCCTGCGAAACGTGGACTGTCTACAGACATCACACTCAACTCCTGGAACAATTCCATCAGTGTTGCCTCTGAAAAATCCCACAAATCTCTCGGGAAGACAGGCAAACAAAGGTCAGCATGCTGGAAGAAGTAAAAACCACCATCAACTCCGCTAGACTGGCCACGTTTTCCGTATGTCCTATCACCGTCTCCCAAAGCTATACTCCCAACTCAAGTACGGGAAAAGTAACATTGGTGGACAGGAAAATAAATTTTAATATGGGCTTAAAGGCAACCTTAAAACCTGTGGCATAGACACCAAGAACTGGGAAGCCTTGAGCGTTCTAACTGTAGGTCAACTGTAACCAAAATTTGAAGAGGCTCGAATGGAGGGTGAAAGGGAGAAATGTGCCAAGAGGAAGGAACGTCAAGCCAACCTGACTGGGACCTTCTTCCACCTGGAAACCAATGTCATCACTGCGGGAGAATATGCGGATCAAGAATAGGGCTCCACAGCCACCTACTGACCCACCGCCAAGACACTAGACTTGGAGGACCATCATCCTCTGGCTACGAGGGATTGCCTAAGTAAGTACTTCCTATATTAGACAAGACCACAATGTTGTTGCTAAAATATCAGAATTTACAAGATCCTCCTGAATCCTGAAATTGTACCCGTGTGTGTGCATATACATGCAAAGACAGAATGCTTGGATCCTTGCTCCTGATGCTGTCCAAGAATTGCATTGTCCAAGAATTGCAGCGAAGCAAGACTGACCAGCTAGGAAACAGGTAAAGATCTAGGAATTCAAAATGTATGGTTATTCTATTCAACAGCAGGAAATGTGTATCTCAGTATTGAGAATTGCAGATTAAGCCCATATTTACTTTCATAGATCAAAGTACGCCACACAAAGACAAGTATATTGTCATACAATGGAGAAAATCACAAGTTTTTAAATCATTCTTTAAAGAAAAGTGGACAGGTCAAAAAAAAGGAGGGGATGAAAAACTCTATGTAAATGTGTGGGACAGAAGAGGAGGGACTTTGGAGATGTGGGGCATCTGAGCACACACAAAAGAGCAGAGGACATAGTCGAATCACTACAAAGAAATCCAGTCAAGCAAGCAATGACAGAGCTTCTCCCACCCTGGACTTTCCACAGATATATAAATCCCATTTTCTTAGTTTCTAACTGACCTCACAACCTCTGAGGATGCCTGCCATAGATGTGGGCAAAATGTCAGAAGAGAATGCTTCTAGAACATGGCCATACCACCCGGAAAACTTACAGCAACTCAGTGATTCTGGCCACGAAAGCCTTCGACAACATAATGACAGAGCTATTCCTGCCAGACTTCAGAGAGCCAAAGGAGCAAATGCCTTGACTGCTTTCCTTGCTCACCACTCTCCAACCCTCATGGTTGCTCTCACCCACTTTATTGATGTCATATGTTGTACCTGGCACTCTTTACACCCAGGTAGTAATGATGAAAATCAATTGTGTTTCTTTACTTTTTATTGTTCTGCTAATTAGGTGCACATTGTTTCAGTCTGAGTGGGTCACAAGAGTGAAGGAACCAAGAGTGAAGGAACCAAGCAGATATCACTCGTCATCTAATTAAACCAATTCTAACAGAATTGCTGTAGAAATTTGAAGTCTCTTTCACAATCCAGTCATAACACTTTGATACCACTTTAAGCACCCAGACTGCATCCTACAGAATCTTGGATTTAATTTAATTTAATGGGATATGAGACCTCTCTGACCTAAACTACAAAATCCAGCTGTGTAGTTTGATAGAGGTTCATTTGTGAGCTTCTTCAAACTATATAATTATAATCATTTGGTACCACTTTAACTGTCCTATCTGCATCATACAGAATCTTAGGATTTGTCACCTAGTACTCACTAGCAAGGAATTTGAAATACCTAATCAAACTACAGGTCCCAAGATTCTATACAATAGGGCCATTGTAATTAATGTGAAATCAAAGTGCTATAAGTGAAACTGCTGTTAGTGGGCTGCAAAGCTACAAAAAACAAATATTGATCAGTGATATTGCTGCACATAGGACTAATTGCCTAGAATATTGTTGTGCACAGCACCAATGTAGATGGTGGCAGCAGGACAACAAAGATTCCAAGGCCCTGAGAAAAGCAATGCATTGTCAGATGAGGCTACTTGGAGCTGACCGATGTTCTGCGGCTTTCCTCATTACTGCCTGTGTGATTGTGGAAAAACAGCAACGTGTAGCATGCCAAATCAATAGCATACACACTCTTCTTCTATTTTGAAGTTTGTATAAGACTCCCATTCCTTTTTCCCTGTCAGGTATGGGGAACCTGAGCTTTGAGGGAGATCATGTTCCCAACCTGTCATGAAACTGCAGCGACCTTTGGCCCAGTTCCTGGAGTGACCTTGCCCACGTGTGCTGGGAATTGCTGAATCAGCCTGGGAGTGGAGTAACTTCCAGGTGCCAGAGAGGGAAGTGAGGCAACTCCTCCTGGCATGGACATTGGACATTTGGACTCGTGACGTCACTCATGTGACCCTGGGGTCATGCCCCTATGGACTACTGGGATTGCTGATTCATCGGAGCATGATGACACCCTGCTTGGACATTGCATGGTGTAGGGGGAGGGGCTACCGGGGTATATAATGTGTGTTTGGGTGGCGGGCCGGAGCTTTAGCTTCACGGGTGGTGTACCTTCAATAAAATCGTGTTGGACCAGAACGACGTCTGAGTGTGATCCCTACCGTCTATTGAGGAGTCATTACAGAAGCTAAAGCCCCGGGCCGACTATCCCAGCGATGGCGAGGTTGGCGTGGAACGAGGAGAAATATCTGGACAGCTGGATTTTGGAGGATAATGAAGAAATCCGGAGAACTCAAGAGTGGGAGTGGACCACTCTTGACCAGGTGGGAAGTCCAGATGCATCCCAAGAGTGGGCTGCCCAGGAGAGGAGACTCCGTGAAGGAGAGCAGCTGTGGCAAGCTCGAGTGGATGAGATGATGGCGTGTCGAGCTAAGGAGAGGAGTGAGGCTCAGCAATCGGAAGTGCGCAGGGGCGCTATCCGAGCGGCGGAGTACCGAGAGGCTCGCGTGGAAGACCAGGCGGTGGAGTGCAGAGGCGCTCGTCTGGAAGGGATCCAGGAAGATCGTGAGAAGCGGTCTCAGAGAGAGCTGTTGAACCTGGCAACAGGAGGTGGTAGTGAGACCACCGAACCGGAGCCACCATCTGAAATTGGAGTGCTGAGCTGCAAAGTGGAGGCAATGGTGCAGTTGGTAAGCCGGATGAAAAAAGAGCCATTGCGGGTGGAATTTGAAGGAGAGGCATCCAAAGTGGCGTTCTTCATTGCAGCAGTACAAGACCATATGGAAGATTATGGACATTTGTACCCCAGTGAAGGCAGCCCTGTTAGAGCTATTGGGGCTGTGTTTAAAGGTCGAGCTGCCGGAGTGGTATGTACAGTGCCACGATCGAAGAGATCCCTGCCTGGGGTCAGTGAGGAGGAGGTTCTTGCTGGCTATCAAGAACAGATTTCGAGATCCTTTGGAAAGGATCAAAGCGAAGGAGGCGTTAAGGTGCTTGACCCAAGGTGCCAGATCGGTAACTGAATATGCCGAAGAATTTATGGGTCTCGCCGGGAAAGTAGCGGAGTGGTCGCAAGCTACCCTGCTGGAGCTGTTTAAAGATGGGTTGCGCAAGGAGGTCCTGGAGTGGTGTCTTCACCGCGATGACCCGGGGGACATCGACAGGTGGATTCAACTAGCGGGCAATGTAGAAGGGATCTTGGCCCAGGTGCAGAGGCGGCGTACCCAACCGATGAGGTCGCGAGGCATGGGTCGTGCCTGGAGTGAAAGCAGACCTAAAGGTGCCGAAGTTAAGCGGGTTGGCGACAGTCGTCCCAGTGGCAGCAAGAAAACCCCATTGAGTCGAGTCCGCTGCTATGCTTGTAACCAGTCTGGACATTATGCTTATCAATGCCCCCAGAAACCGGCAGTGAGAGTGGCTGCCGCTAAGGCTGCAGTGATGGACAATGTTGAAAGCTTTAAAGTTGGGGTGAGAAATAATATTCAATGTGTGTTGGGATTGGTTAAGGGGGATCTTGTTGTGAAAAAGGAAGCTTTAGTAGATTGTGGGTGTTCAGAAAATATCATGTCTCCACAGTTAGTAGAAGAGTTGGGTGGGGACACAAAACCCTTGGAAACTCCAGTCACCTTCAAACAGTTAGATGGGACAATGATTGAAGGGGGTCCTTTTTCTGTGGGGACGAAGGGGTTAACTGGACGAGTGGGGCCATGGGAAGGAGAAATTGATTTTGTAATGGCTCCCATAAAAGGGCATGAAGTGGTGTTAGGTATGCCCTGGTTAGAAAAGGTGAACCCCAAGATTGACTGGAAGGCGGGGACGGTTCAGTGTGCCCCTAATGTTGAGAAGGGTGTCAGCAAAGAAGTGAAAGGAATACCCCAAGAATATTGGGACTACGCTGACGTGTTTAACCCTAAATCAGCCCAAAAGCTTCCACCTGTTAGGAACGTGCAATGCAGCATAGAAGTGAAAGAGGGGGCGGTTTTACCCAAGCCAAAAATCTATGCGATGACAGTCAAGGAAAAGGTCGCATTAAGAGAACAAATAGATGATTATTTGAAAAAAGGTTTATCAGACGATCGGAATCCCCTTTGGCCGCACCAGTGTTGTTTAGGAAAAGAAAGATGGGAGACTGAGATTGTGCATTGATTATAGGGGTTTAAATGCCATTAGTACGACAAACTGTTACCCTTACCGTTGATTAAGGATCTATTAGGCCTGTTGGGAGGTTGTAGGTTTTTTACAAAACTGGATTTGATTGACGCATTCCACATGATTCGTGTGAAAGAAAGTGACCAATGGAAGACAGCGTTCTCATGCCCTCTCGGATTATACGAATGGCTCGTAATGCCATTCGGTTTAGCAGGGTCTCCAGGCCTGTTCATGCAGTTAATCAACGAGGTGTTGCACCCCCTTTGTATAAGGGGGTGTTCGTTTATTTAGACGACATTGTGGTAGCGACCAGTACGCGAGAAGAGCATGTGAAGTTAGTGCGCGAGGTGTTGGAACGGTTGAGGCAAGCGAGTTTATTTGTGAAGTTGAGTAAATGTGAGTTTAGTAAAAATCAGATTGATTTTTTAGGGTACAGGATTGGCGAGAGTGGGGTGGCTATGGATCCGGCTAAGGTGGAGGACGTGTTGAGCTGGGAGGCTCACGCGCACGCCGGCAGTTGCAGGCTTTTCTAGGGCTAGCCAATTTTTACCGGACTTTTATTCCGGGGTTTGCTGTGATAACTCTCCCGCTTACTGAGCTGTTGAGAACGAAGGGTAAAGGGGAGTCCAGAAAGGTCAAGTCACCAGGTGCGGTGTTAGACTGGACTCCAGATTGTCAGAAAGCGTTTGTTAGGTTGAAGAGGGCTTTCACTGAGGGCCCTTTATTGCTACATCCAGATGTGAATCAACCTTTTGTAGTTCAATGTGACGCCTCCGCTTGGGCTTATGGGGGTGCACTGTTGCAGGAGGATGGTCAGGGGAAATTGCGACCTTGTGCTTATTTTTCAAAAAAGTTTGGGGAACATGAACGTAAATGGCCTGTGTGGGAGAAGGAGGCATTTGCAGTGAAGACCGCGTTGGTGACCTGGCGTCAGTTTTTGGAAGGGGCGGCGTTCCCATTTGTGGTTATGACGGATCATCAGAATTTGGGTTATTTACGTAACCCTCAGAAGTTGTCCCCAAAGCTAGTGAGGTGGTCGCAATTTTTCAATAGATTCAATTTCAAGTTGCAGCATATCAAGGGGAAGGAAAATATAGTGGCAGATGCTTTATCTAGATATCCTAATGTAGGAACAGGCGGGCTGCACAAAGAAGGAGAGGTTTTTTCCAAAGAGCAGTGGGGTTGTGCAGTGCAGACCCGGTCTCAGAAGGGATTGGAAGTTAAAAAAGAGGAGGAAGTAGTAGATGAGTGGAGTTTAGAACTACAAGAAGGATATGCAGGGGACTTGTGGTTGATGGAACATGAGAAAGAGTGTGTGAAGTTGAGAGGGTTGTGGATGGTAGGAGGTAAGGTATATGTGCCTCAGAAGTTGAGGAGAAAGGTGTTGGAGATGCATCATGATTATAAGACTGCTGGACATTGGGGAGTCACCAAGACCATGTTGGCTATTAAGAAGAGGTACTGGTGGCCAGGTATGAAGGTGGAAATCCGGCACCATGTAGCGAGTTGTGAAGTGTGTGCTAGGAATAAGGTTCCCACTGCCCGGCCGCAGGGGTTGATACAAGTGGTTGCTGATCCAATAAGGCCGTGGACACATGTTAGTACCGATTTTGTTGGGGAGTTGCCGTCAAGCAGGGGATATCGGTATATTTGGACTGTTATAGACATGTTTTCTAAACAGGCTCATTTTATTCCGTTGAGAGGGTTACCATCGGCGGAGCGATTGGCTGGGTTGTATGTACAGCATGTTTATAGGTTGCATGGTTGCCCAGAGCAGGTGTTGAGTGATAGAGGTGTCCAGTTTACGGCTCGGTTTTGGGGCAGGTTTTTGGAGGAGCTAGGGGCTCAGAGGAAACTGACGTCTGGTTATCATCCCTGCTGTAATGGGACTGCGGAGAGAGTGCAGAAATCTTTGGGGACCTATTTAAGGATTTTCAGTAATCAGGAACAAAATAATTGGTCCGATCTCCTTCCTTACGCTGAGGTAGCTTACAACAGTTCCATCCATTCTTCTACCGGGAAATCGCCCTTTGAGATTGTTTATGGGCAAGAGGTGGCCCCTTTGCCGCAGCTGGTGGAGATAGAAGGGGAGAGAGCAAGGGGGAGTGGAGAGTGCGAGCTGAAGGAATGTGGAAAGAAGTTACAGAGGCGTTGAGAAAGGCACAGCGCTCCTATAAGCTGTTTGGAGATCACAAGCGGCAAGAGGGAGGGGCGTATGCAGAGGGGGATTTGGTGTGGCTGTCCACAGAGAATTTAAAGTTAGGATACAAGTCAAAGAAATTAAGTCCAAAATTCATAGGGCCTTTTAAAGTTGACAGAGTTGTGAATAAGGTATCATATACCCTTCTGTTGCCCAAGAGTTTAGGGAAAGTGCACCCAACTTTTCATTGCAGTTATCTTAAGAAATATGTGAGCCCATTTCCTCCACGGGATTGAATGATGTTTTGTTTCCCTCAGGGGGAGGAGGACGAGGTGGAGGAGGCCATTATGTCAGGTATGGGGAACCTGAGCTTTGAGGGAGATCATGTTCCCAACCTGTCATGAAACTGCAGCGACCTTTGGCCCAGTTCCTGGAGTGACCTTGCCCATGTGTGCTGGGAATTGCTGAATCAGCCTGGGAGTGGAGTAACTTCCAGGTGCCAGAGAGGGAAGTGAGGCAACTCCTCCTGGCATGGACATTGGACATTTGGACTCGTGACGTCACTCATGTGACCCTGGGGTCATGCCCCTATGGACTACTGGGATTGCTGATTCATCGGAGCATGATGACACCCTGCTTGGACATTGCATGGTGTAGGGGAGGGGCTACCGGGGTATATAAGGTGTGTTTGGGTGGCGGGCCGGCGCTTTAGCTTTACGGGTGGTGTACCTTCAATAAAATCGTGTTGGACCAGAACGACGTCTGAGTGTGATCCCTACCGTCTATTGAGGAGTCATTACATTCCCTATGTTCATCAGTGTGAGGATGGATCATGCCCAGGTTGCCACGATCATTGATTCCAGATAATGGTCCAGCAGGGCCCATGTGATCTTGGGTGGACTAACTGGACTCCAAACTACCACAACCATGGGTTTCATGTGCTGCATTTCTGCTCCAGACCCACCCCAGATTAACCAACTAATGTAGCTGAGACTTCTTCATCTTTCAGAAATGTCCAAAGTTCTCAGGACTGTGATATTCCACTACCACTAGCTGGAAACACTCTTTATGTGGCTGGTGGAAAGTATAGATTCATGCCCCATAGCCAGAAGCAGACCAATGACATCAATCAACAGCAACCACACCAGAACTTGGTAGAAGATGTCATTGGTTTGCATCTCTCTACAGGACATAGCTGGACACTTTTCTTGTTCCCACACTTTCACCAACAGCAGAAGGCCCATTTGTGGTAGAAAGGAGGTATTGCAAAAAAAAACCCCTATGAGTCCTGGGGTAGTAAGCAAGGAGCCATTCTTGCTCATCTATAATCTGGGCCATAGTCTCAATATAGCAAAGTTTATTGATTAGTCCACTGACTGTATCAACATTAAAGACAAAAACAAAAACGTACACAAGTAGACACTAATGACTATCCTAAAACTCCTGTAATAGTGAACTAACACACATTAAAACTTGATTAAGTTAAACAATAGTTTAAAATATCATCATTAAAATGCCAAGGTAAAATTACATACCACAAAAGTTTAAAACGAAGTTTAAAACAAAGGTTAAAATACACCAGCAGCTATTACACAATTCCAATCCAGTTCAAATATCTGCGCCACCCCTACGGTTTACCCCAATCTCCTCCAGATACGCAGTTCTCAGCTGCATTGCTTTATAAAGAAAAAGGGCCGTTTGGTGTGTTATCTTAGCATTCTGGCCAGCCATTGAGAATGTAGTTTTGATATAGGGATCCCAGTGAGTCTTCTGTGTAATGAATGGTCCGAGGTATTGATTTCTCTCTTTCTTGTACAAGGTACAACTAAACAATACATGTGTAATATCCTCTATCTCTGTCGCCCCACGGATATAGAATCGTTCATTATATGGAACTTGGTTAAAACTTCCATGTTTACCATAGTCTCAATAAACATGCTGGCAAGTCAATTCTTATATTGACCCGCCCCACAAGGACTTTTCAGCACAAAACAAATCATCTCACCAACCGTATTCCAACCCTCCATTTTACACCACAGAAGTCTGAGAACCAGCCTGACAGACCAGTATCACCACTCACAATTGTCTGTGGACTTATAAGCGGCGTCACAAACTGTGTTTGTACCTGACTGCCTTCTGTTCCACCACTTCTTTTTTTTGTATTATATATTTTTATTCAGTTTTCTTATTGTACATACAGCGAAAAAAGATAGATAGATGATACGTGGCAAATAATACAGTGAGGGGGAATAGAAGGGAAAAGAAAGGAGAGGAGGGGCAATAAGAAAAAGAAAGAAAAGGAAAGAAAAAAGAAAGAGAAGGAAAAAAAACCCCAAAAACAAAACAAACACAGTTACTTTAAAAAGGACTTAAAAAGAGTCCTTTGAAGAAAATTCTAATCCTGACATTCATAATGGTCTGACCTTATCTCCATCAGTGTGTCTAGAGGAGTGAAAGCCATGAAGGCTTGTGTTGATCTCAGTGATGCTTCTTTCCCTTTTCGTTATCTTACATCTCCTTTTCCATTTTACAGGTGTCTTCCAGCCGGTATCATGGAAAGAAACATGATCTAACATCCCACCTGCTAAACTTCAAATAGCTGAGAGAAGTACCTTTGTGAGAGTATCTGTAGAAAATCTGATCCCAGTGTACCACATGGTCCCAATGAGAGGCAGAGGAAGGGGTCCTGGTGGAAACTTTCTGCGTTTCGTCAGCAGGTTCAGATAGGACTGAATCAGAAGACCCACTAGGAGAACAAGTAAAGATATCCAGAGGCCCACCATCCTCCTGCCTTTTCTTTCTCTCTCTTGGAATCGTTCCAATATCCTCAGATCGGTTAAGTGCAGTGTGCTTTTCCTCTCCTTAGAGGCATGGAGTTGTCTTTTATAATCCGTAGATGAAGAATGTAAGCAACAACACTTGCGCCACTGCCAATTATGCATTACAATAAGTCACTCCTTGTTTTAAGGATGAGGCTGCAATTAGGGAAGGTGGTTAGATCCTGTATGTGTCATCTGAAACAGTTAAGGAAGACAGTTGACCCAAACATTTCACTCTTTACGTTGGCAGAAGATGCTTGCCATGGCTAACTGAATGCAATGCTAAATCCTAGAGTTGTCAATACGGGGAACAAAAGGAAGCAATTGTGGAACTCCCTCAGAGGGCGTTTGCCGTAGCCGCGCCAACTCTGTGGAACACCCTCCCTGAAGAGTTACAAGCCATCCGGGAATTAATGCCGTTCCGCAGAGCCGTAAAAACCTGGCTATTTAGACAGGCATTTGGCCCATAACTAATGAGCATTTATGTGTTTTATCTACGGTATTAACTCTGTAAACCACTCTG
>JARBWK010000010.1:9660537-9767248 GCA_030556195.1 Anolis apletophallus
CATTATGCGCATGCCGATGCAATATGCTATACCAGTGTTTCTCAACCAGTGTGCCGTGGCACACTAGTGTGCCGTGAGCGATCATCAGGTGTGCCGTGGGAAATTGGAACCTCCAATACCCTTTCTTCCCCCTCCTGCCGAACACTTTTTCTTCTCCACTCGGGTTCCCTTCTTCCCAGCCTCGCTCTGCTCGCTTTGCCTCGCTTTGCTCTGGGGCGGGTCTGCGCAGTAGTGCCTGCACGGGTCACACCTTCCTCCCTCCCTCCCCCTTTCCGAACATGCTCACGCTGCCTCCTTGGATCAAAAGTGGCAGTGTAGAAGAAAAAGTAAGTGTTCGGCAGGAGGGGTAAGAAAGGGCGCGAAGAGGAAGGGGGAGGAAGAGGTAATGGTAATGAGAGTTCAATATGCCAAATTTGGTTCAATTCTATTGTTGAAAGAGTTCAGGATGCTCTTTAATTGTGTGTCAACTATAAATCCTAGAAACTGTAACTCCCAAATGTCTTTGTTCACATTTGGGCATATTGAGTATTCATGCCAAGTTTGGTCCTGATCCAACATTGTTTGAGTCCACAGTGCTCTCTGGATATAGGTGAACTACAACTCCAAAACTCAAGGTCAATGCCCACCAAACTCTTGTAGTATTTTCTCTTGGTTATGGTTATGGTCTTGGTTATGGGACTTCTGTGTGGGAAGTTTGTGTCTTTCTGCCATTCCTGCCAGGATATCTATGTTGTGTTCATCGAAACAGGCCCAGGTTTCACACTGAGTGTATAAATACATTTAAAAACATATTAACTATATGTATTACTGTGTTAGAGTGTCATTTTGTGTCCTTTTGGTTGGTGGTGTGCCCCAGGATTTTGTAAAGGTAAAAAATGTGCCGCGGCTCAAAAAAGGTTGAAAAACACTGTGCTATACAATATTTGTTTTGCATGCCTTTTTCCTGCTTCTTGGCAGGGGGTTAGACTGGATGGCCCACAAGATCTCTTCCAACTCAATGAGCCTATGATTCTATGATTTGTAAGAAGGCTTGTTGAAAAATAACTCGTTTGCTCTCTGTCTTAGGTGGGATCTACACTGCTCTATATCCCTTGATCTGATCCCTGATTATCTGATTATCTCAGATTATCTTGCAGCATAGACATTTGATGGGGTCAAAGCTTTCCGAGACAAACCAGGAAAGGGATCTTGGGGTCTTGGTGGACAGCTCAATGAAGATGTCAACACAGTGCGCTGCAGCAGTGAAAAAAGCAAATTCTATGCTAGGCATGATCAGAAAGGGAATCGAAAATAGGTCAGCAAATGTTGTATTACCTCTCTACAAATCTATGGTAAGGCCACATTTGGAGTACTGTGTACAATTCTGGTCTCCGCACCTTAAGAAGGATATAACGGAACTGGAAAAGGTACAGAAAAGGGCAACAAGAATGATCCAAGGGATGGAGCGGCTCCCTTATGAAACCAGGTTGCAACGCCTTGGTCTTTTCAGCCTTGAAAGATGGCGTTTAAGAGGTGACTTGATCGAAGTGTATAAAATCATGCATGGGATAGAAAAGGTGAATAAAGAAAAATTATTTTCTTTGTCACAAAACACTAGGACTAGAGGGCACTCCCTGAAGCTCCAAGGTAGGAAAATTAGGACTAATAAAGGGAAATATTTCTTCACCCAGAGGGTCATTGGGTTATGGAACTCACTTCCAGAAGAGGTTGTGACAGCTGTCAGCCTGAACAACTTCAAGGCAGGATTAGACAGATTCATGGATACCAAGTGTATCGGTAGTTACTGAAAAGGACATTCAAGTGCCACCTCGGAGTTGGTTGAGGTAGGCAGGATGTCCCTGGGTACTGGTTGTGGGGGGTCGGGAGCAGGTCAGGGTTTTGCCCTCCCTTCTGCTCGAGATCCCGTGTACAACTGGTGGGCCACTGTGTGATACAGAATGCTGGACTAGATGGGCTGAGGTCCGATTCAGCATGGCTCTTCTTATGTTCTTATGACTCTTTTAATCCAGTTAAAAGCAGATCGGATCTTGGGATATAGGACAGTGTAGATCCACCGTCACTGCTCCTTGAGAATTGTTTAAAGGCGCAGAAGGCTAATTTCTTGAGTCACAAGTGAACTTTCAAAAGAAGATTGATAATACCTTCACCAAAGACCTCTGAGTTAAATGGGAATGGAAGTGATATTTACAGTGACACTCTTGGAGAGAGCTAATTTGTTCTCAGGTATGTCCTCAAAGCACATGAATGAATTCTCCCATTCTCTCACTATGTATACTTCTCAGGGACCTTGTGGTCTTGGCCAATAGTGGTTCTTGGGTAAATTGGACTCAACAAGGAGAGTTGACCAGTCCTGGCTCCTAATGCCACTTCTGTGCTGCCATGTTGGCACAGAAGGAGATCCTGGTTCATCCCACTAGGTCTCAGAAGGGATCGTGGCATGATCGGGAGCTATAAGAGGGCTTTCTGCCCAATAATAGGGGCCATGTCGTGAGAAGAGATCAACATCAGTAGCATAAACTGCACTACATTTGGAGATTGCAGGACGACAACCACGTGGATGGCCAATGAAAAGATGGATAGACACCATCAACGAAGAAATGTGTGCTGCCAACCTGAGATCTGAGGATGCCCAAAACAAAGTCTTGTGGAAACAACAGTCACAATGCTAAACCCTCCAGTGGGAAATCAGCCCAGAAAGAAGAAGAAGAGGAGGAGGAGGAGGAGGAAGAGGAAGAGGAAGTAAGAGACGTGTTTATTGTGGAGAGGTGGCACACCAGCAATGGGTTACACTTGGGATCATACAATAAGAAATGTTCAATCCCACCACAATGCTGGCTTGCCACCTTTGTGAAATAGTATCTGTTCTAGAAGAGAAAGTTAGCCTAGCTAATGATCTGAACAAGAGTGGAATAAATATTAGATAATAATTTCAACAAGGGCCCCCCAGAAGGAGGCAGCAGGTACGCCAAGGTCTTGGATCAAATATCTCCCATCTCCAGAAAGAGTCCTTTTGAATTTGGAATCCTTTTTAAAGCATCTCATAGAACAAAGATCAGTAAGATACCAACAAACTCTATAAAGCAAAGGATTTCTTGCGAGACCTTACTCAAAAACAGATATTATTAAAAGTGATCATTTCTGTGATGTTTTGAAATATATCACAGAAGCAAAATGTAGATCACCCTTGTCCCATAAGTAACAATTCCCATCTGTGGCATTTCCTGTCCATAAGGTATTGTTTACCACCTACATAGCCAATTGCTGGGAGAGACCAAACTTTGTCTGGGGGTATTCTTTTGTTTCTTTGTAATTTAGTCAGTCATCTTGATATGGGGGCTGGTCAATAAGTCTGTGACTTTTTGAATGAAACACAGGTTTTTGGATAAAAAAATCATTTTAGTTTTCAACGTAGTCTCCTTTGAGCTCTATACACTTTGTCCAACGTTTCTCCAATTTTTTATCCCTTCCAAAAAATAAGATTTGTCAAGGTCATCAAAATAGGTATTTGTTTGTGAGATGATTTCATTGTTGGAGTCAAATCTCTTTCCGACGAGCAATTTCTTCAGGTTGGGAAACAAGAAATAGTCACTGGGGGCTAAATCCGGAGAATAGGGCAGATGAGAGAGCAATTCGTATCCCAATTCATGGATTGTTGCCATGGCAACTGCACATGTGTGCACCCTTGCATTGTCCTGGTGCAAAAGAATTTTTTCTTGGCCCAATGCGGTCGGGTTTTTTTCCCAAATCCTCATTAAATCGACCCAATAAGTTGGCATAATATTTGCCATTGATTGTTTTACCCCTTTGAAGGTAGTCAATGTGGATTATATCGCGTGCATCCCAAAAAACGGTCGCCATGACTTTATTTGCTGACAAACCCACCTTGGCCTTCTTTGGCGTCGATTCACCCAGATAAACTCACTGTTTTGACTGCTGTTTGGTCTTTGGTGTGTTGTGGTGGATCCACGTTTCGTCCACAGCACTTTAGAATTGTGCTCAGAAGCTAATAGGCAGCCAATAGAGCTGGCACAGCAAGGGCGTTGTGCACTCTCAATATCCCGCTCTCATAAGTAACCTGGCTGCCAAATGTTGGAGTAATTGAAGCTTCCAAATAGTCTTCAGAGGCAGCCCTATGTGGAATGCATTGCAGTACTCTATTCAGGATGTGACCAGAGTGTGAACTACTGTGGCCAAGTTCGACCTCTCAAGATACGGGCGCAGTTGGCGCACAAATTTTAATTGTGCGAAAGCTCCCCTGGCCAACTTGGGAGTGTTCAAAGTGGTATGGCTATTGATGCTCATGGCTTCAAGACTCTACACACAAAATGAAAAAGATACAGAAATCCCATCAATAGAAGATTGGTTGTTGCTGATGTACAATCTAGTAGACATGGACAAATGGACCGTTTTTGTTAAGAGAAACAGAGAAATCTAAGAAAGCATGGCCTCCTATTGTTGCCTATGTAAAATATTGCTGGAGCAGGTTATCAATTGTAGGGTTTGAAGAACAGTAGATGTTGCTATGCATAGAATCAAGCTTATCTTATTTGGTCAGAAGGATTAATAATAATAATAAACTGTTGGCTCAGAGTAGGGCGGTGATGACAGAGACCTAATAATGATGGGCCTAATTTGCAAATGAATGGAAAATAAAAGTACCCAGATCATTACGACATATACCTCCCCATAACCAGGCAGTATTTACTGATGTAACGGCTACAAAAGAATGAACTCCAGCTGCTACTGCTGTTGCCTTCCATGAATGCCACAAGGCTGATGCTGTTCATCCAGGTCTGGCTGAATTATCAGGCATGGCACTTACACCACTGCCCCATTGATAATACCGGAGGAGATGTGGTGACTAGAGGCATTATTTCAAAACTCTGGTTGCCCAGTGAAATGGGGAGGGGCATGATTGAGAAACATGGCAGAGCGGCAATGGGTGGCCTTGGGAACAGCAAAGTGGTTGGGGTGTTTTTCATCCTATATTGTGGGTTCTGAGCACTTTAAAATTCATTCTGTATTGAGATGAACTGCATTTTAAAATTTGTATGAGTCAATTATGTTGACAATCAGGTGAACTCTGACATCCTCTAGTGTCCACTTGCCAGTATTCATGATTAGTTATTTATTCTGTCTGCTAATCCAGGGCTTCTTCAACTTTCCCACTCAAGAGCACTTTTGGCCAAGAAATTTTTACATGACCCCAGGTAGATAATTATATCAAATAGATATAAAAATCAAACATTTATTGATATAATATGAGCATTTGCAAAGCTTGCTAAACGGGCCGACTTTCCTTTTTATGAAGTACAGCTGAAGCGTATTCTGCAGACTCCACTGTAAACACTGCACAACAGATTCCTTTAAATTTCTAGAAACAGTCACCGGGTGACATTTAGAAAACCTTTAGTGTTTCCAAATTTGTCAAGACCCCAACACTGAGTTAAAGGGAGTCCATTTGGGGTCAGGATGCAGAGTTCAAGAAGCAGTATTCTAAACTACAGTCATATGTTGAGTCTCCCTTGTCCATAATTATTGTAATCAGAAGGGTTTTTTAAATAAAAAAGGGTTCTTTTTCATATTTTTGGAATTGCCAATTTTGCATATACAGAGTAAATGAGGGACAGTCACACATCCAGTTCCACAGAGCTTTTTCATAAGAGCTACCATCACATTTTCTGCCCTTTAAGCCAAGCAGACAGGAAGGGAGGGGGAAATCTTTCCCCGTTCCACCCATGAGTCTTTTTAATTATTTCTGATACAAACTGTGTGGCACCATTGGCCGAGAGGAAAGTGAACTAGGAAGCATACAAGACATTTGTTTTGTATTGGAGCCTTGTGTAAGCAGAGCCCTCCTCTCCTACTCTTTCACCCCATCAGAGCAATTTGACAGAGAAAAAATCAATGGGCACTTGATGTCTCGCTAGCCCCTTTCCCCCAAAAGTAAAAGTGGTCAGGATTTGCAATGCTTCAGATTTCCGGATATGGGAAAGTCAACCAGTATTTATTATTTACTGTCTGAAACTGGCTTGAGAATAACCTCTGAACTCTCACATTTACAAAAATGAGAAAAGGGATGAGTCCCCCTGCGGGGTTGAGAAGAGCAGAGTAAAAATGATGTAAATAAATAAAATAAATAAATGTATGAAGAGGAGGAATGCACAGATTGGGAGGAGTTACAATTCTGCAGCCACAGTAAGCAAAACGTACTTTAGGCTTTGACTAGGCTTGGTGTACTAAGAAGAGGGGTGTTGGGCTTCAGCAGCAAGATGCTAGGGATTCCTCAGAGAACGAGTCTGTGTGTGATCAGGGCGATTTGCAGGTCTCAGATCAGAGAGAGGTGCCAGCAGTTGCAGAGGAGATGGGAGATGTTTGGGATTCCAATGCCCATTCCTTAACAACCAGGGGAAAGCCAATTTCTCTTAGGAATCGGATTCTGGGCCTTCTGCAAATGGGGAGTTTTTCCGTTGTATATCGTATTAGGCTTCTGCACGAAGGGAGTTGAGGATTGATTAATTAGGTGTTCAGAAAGACTCCATGAGAAGTCCTTGAGACCCAGGTCTCAAAGGCATGACCTCATGGCTTCTTGCTTGGGTTTGAGCTTAGATTAAGTGATGTTTACTCAAGGTCACCAGAGCAGACAACATTGCTATAGATTCCAGTTCCTGTTTCAGCTCTCATGCTCATGCTTCATGTCTCTTGGGTTTGCCTATGTTTCTGAAAGAGTTGTGCCTTGGAAACGTTCCTGCTTCATGCTTATGGATTTATGCTTATATTCTTGACTTTCTGGATTTCATGTACCTTGCTATCTTGGATTATTGATCTTTTGTATATGGACTATTCATCTTTTCTACTGCTATTCCATAGCACCTTTTCTCCTGCTTTTTGGGAAATGACAATTTTTCCCTTTTGTACAGGCTCTGTAAATAAACTGCTGTAGTTAGTAACTACTGAACTCTGTGTGGTGCTGGGTGAAAAGGTTTTTCCAAGCAATAAGGGACTAAACAGACATACTCCAGTCTCAAACAAGGTAGTTTTGTGATGGCAAAACCCATTTTAGGAGCCTCATGTGATAACATCCTGATAATTGTTGAATTAATAATGTGCTACAATTTTCTAAAGCCTTGCAGTGGTGTATTTTTAACAGTTTGTGAAGCACGGATCCGACCATTGGCGCTGAACCTCTTATATATTAATGCTGTTATAATTGCCGCAACCCTATGTTGCACCAATTGAGTCCCGGGTCCGGAAGAAGCCGCTTGTCGGCGAAACGATACGGCGCTGGAATACCCCATATCGTCGACCCAGGAATTCCCTCCTCATGGATCTACTGTTTCCATGAACATTTGGTTTACGTCCTTCGTTGGCGCTCTTTGATTTGGACTGTTTGGTCCCCCGTTTTCGGGAAAGAGACTTGCCGTTAGGACTTTGTTATTATTTCGCGGAGGTTTTCTCCTCTTTAGGACTCTCAAGCGTGAGTGTTCCCCTTAATTCATATAGAATTGTTTGCTAAGTGTCATGAACGCACAATACTTGTTATGATTTAATACAACTATTTTGGTTACTACGTGTTTTATGCTCCTTTATTGGAGAACTGGTAGATTGAGAAGCACCTTCAGCCGATGCTCCTCCTTCAACGTGAGGCTAACCCTTTTATAAGAGGCTGTACAACCAGTTTCTAAGCACAAGAACACTTTGCACATTTCTTTGCTCTTATCAGATTTTTGGAGTTTAAACAAATATGGAAACCCTTCACAAAACCCACGCGATCTCTTCGTTCATCTGGTGTCGCACCCCAGCAACCTCAGATGGCATCTTTCCTAGGAGCTGCATTCTGCCCGCTTGACTCTAAGAAACTTTCCAGCACAGCTGGGTTAACTCCCAGCTCTTGCAGTGGGCCTCTTTGCTGCTTTCCTGTGCCTCCCAAGAAACATGCCATGTTAAAGGCATGTCAAGGCCAAGCGGAGCCCACCAGGCTGATAGCAGAAGCGGGTACTCGGAGCAGTAAGTGCTACTCCCCAGCCCAGGTGGTTCGCACTAACGAGGCTCCACATTCTTCAGGACTGAGGTTCTCAAAACAACCCGAGAACCATCCATCACAGGTTGTGACATCCGACGCACTCTCAGAATGCTATAATTGCTCAGAGCACCCTTCAGTCCCTGTCTCTTTCCAACGTCGCATCCAAGATGAACTGAGGGAAAGGCTGTGGGGGCTTTCCCTCCCAGGGGACGCCAGGCAGCCAACTCCAAGGTGGTTCGTCTCTGCTCCACTGTGCCAGGACCCTGCTTCATCTAGGTTTGAGCTGTGCCTAGCATGCAATCCAGGACGCCGATGGAACTGGAGAGAAAAGCCTGAAAGACCTTTCCAGCTAACGCTGAAACCGGAGGGATCTTCGCAAGCTGCTGCTCTGCCCTGTGTCCAAGGAAACCCTCCTGGCCTTTCTGCGTGCGGCCAGGAATCCAAGGAAGATGGCCTAGCTACCCATTGGTATACTACTCAACGCCTGCCCGGATTCCCTCCGTTGCAGGAGCCTCTTGGCATTGTTTACCGTGGTTACCTTCTACAAAGACTCTGTGGCTGCTTGCCGCAAAAGCTAAGCCTTCCAGGAGACCCTGTGTCAAGTTGAGCCATGTCATCAGCGGTAAGCCTCTTCAGCCTTCTAAGTGCCACTGTGGAATCACCTTGCTAATAGCTAAGCTTTGTTAGTTAAGAGACTGAAGCTGCTAGCCTCACTGCCTTCAGGCTATCTAGGCCTTGCACCAGTAATCCTGCTTTTGTTTGCAACTAAAGACTAAAGCGAATTGCTAGGCAATTCATCCAGCCACAGTGTTTCGACAGAACTTATTAGAGACCTTCTTTACACCCGGTTTGGATTCCAAGATTCTCTCTGCAGGAGATCTTGTTTGTGAACCTTTGGTGTTTGCAGGAAGCTGGCCTGCTTACTGCATCGGCAGAGATTTCTTCCAGAGACACTTTTGCCTGTCAGGCGCTGAGTCATGCTCCAGTCCATCGAGGAGGTGGGACGATCCCATGAAAGATTAATTGGCTGTCAAACTTCCTTGCATTCTTTCTACGGAGCTCAGCCTTCTTGCACCGGCTGAGCCCCACAAAGATCATCTAGCACATCCCGGCCTTTTGCATTGGCTGAATACTTCCCTGAATCTTCCCTTTGGCATCCGGCTTGATTCCTGTCAGCAGCCCTATTGCAACGGGTCACTGCAACCTTGCTGTTCCTGTTTGCTATGGGACTATTTACTCCTTGCTGATCCCTGCTAAAGCTGCTATCCAAAGGCCCTATAAAGACTGCCTTTGAACCTTTTCCCTTTGCCTTGATATTATCAATAAAACCCGGTTGTACCCTTGCCATTGTGTGGTCTGTCAGGGAGGTCAAGTGCCATGGCCCACTGAGGGGCGACATCTGGAGAGGCTCTGCTCTCGCTTCCGCCCCCTTCACAGGTGGGGAAGAGGGAGAGGGCCTTCTCTATGGTGGCGTCCCATCTCACTCCCCAAGGATATCAGACAAGCCCCCACATTGGCAGTCTTTAGGAGGAGCTTGAAAATGTGGCTGATCCAATGTGCCTTCCCTGAATAAAGGAAACAATGCCCTGATCTGACCACTCTCTACAATATGTCCTCTGAAGCACTTTATTGGATTGATTTCCCTACATTACCCTCTTTTTAAAAAACCCTGTTTAGATACCTTACTCTGTTTACACCCAGTATTTTAAATTTTTAATCTACTACATACGGCCCTGCCCACAGTGTTTTAAAACTTTCTGTGTTACTGCTTATGTTATTTATGATATTGTATTGTGTTCTGTTTGCTTGCTTGTTTTGTTGCTTTTATTGTTGTATTTTATTGGGCTTGGCCTCATGTAAGCTGCCCGAGTCCCCTTGGGGAGATGGTGGTGGGGTATAAATAAAGTTTATCATTATTATTTATTATAAAACATGTTAAACCAGAAGGTGTTTGGGGGGGGGGGGTGTAATTGGATGTGATCAAATTTTGAGAAGAGCCAACATGGTTATAATTTATTGAATCCCAGTTCAGACATGGAAAGTTACCTGATGACTTTTTGGCAAGTTACATTCTGTTAGCCGTAGAGAAAGAGTGAAAAGCAGCTGGAATCTGAATGCTCTCAGTAGGTGGGTGAAGAAAGGAAGAGCTCCATCCTTGCCATCTGTTCCCCTTCTTGCCAAGAACAAATCTTGCCAAGAAAACACCATCATAGAGTCATTGTAAGCCAGGAATTACTTGAAAGCACACAACAAGAAGACTGGGATGAGAACATTTAGTATGGCGCCCCCACAGGGCTTGTTTTGCATTTGTATTATGTACCTGTTTGCCCTTTACCTGCATGGGCTTTTGTTCTGCCATGTGGACTGTGATGGGAGGAGTTGTGTTTGGCTCCAAACCTGGCAGCACCACCCTGAACTCCTCCCCTTCCTGAGTTTACCTGGGAGGCTGGACTTCCTTTCTGCGTCCATTCCAAGGATAGCACATGGACGAAGTACGCTGAAATCTAAAGCTCGCTTAGACAACACATCTTTGTCCACATATAGCTTTCTCTCAATGCTCTCAAGCCAGGATTGCAGTGATAGGAAGGCCAGCCCTTCACCCAAAGACTGTAATCTCTGGGGACCCCAGGACTTCGTGTGCCGGAGGACCATTTGGAGCAACAAAGGAACCCTGGAATCAAAGAGAGGAACCTTCAGTCTGCAAAGGCAAGTGGATGAAACCCCTTTTCTTAAAGGACATTTCTAGCAACCAAAGGCAAGCTTTTTGGGCCGTCAGTTTTACTGATTGTAAATAAATAAACCTTGTTTTGAGTTCACCTATTTTTGAGTCCTGAACTCATTGCTCAAAGACTCCAGGTTTTCTTTTTATGGGAAAGCCAGAATACTATCCCCAGGGCCTATAGAAGCTTCTCCATTTCTCAAAGTCATTATTCCAGGCCCGGGGTGGGACGCCACATTTAGCTTTGCCCTAACAAGAGTAAACCTATTGCAACAGCTGTTCAATGGGAAATCAACACGTAGTTACATCCAATTGAGTCAATAAGTTTACTCCAGTCATGATAAACAACGGAACATAGGCCTTTGTGGTTTGAAAGGTGTGCAGAGTGATCTAGAGATCTGAAGCATGGACTGGAGGAAAGGCTTCCGGGAATGAGGCCCAAGCAAAATCAATAGCAAAAAATTCTGACAAATTCCCAGAATATGTTTATCAAATATTAAACTCATGTGAATGAGTCATTATTTTGCTTTTCTATGCCCACATTGGCATGGCCCATCCTCACATCAACATCTCCAAGACTGCCAGCTTTCAATGCTATGTACTGAACTATTCCCTGTGTATAAATCCTTGTACCTACTTCCCCCCACCCAATTTCAGGCTATAATGATAGGATACAATCATTATGAACAATTCAACCATCTATGAGTTAACAGCAGGTTCAGGGGTCAAAATTATGGCTTTTGATATGACTGGTGGAAAAATCAAGAGTTATTCAGCAAAGAGGGGAAAGCACTAATACTGCCTCAGGGTCCATCTGCCATCACCAACATGTCCTGCCATTCAAAAAGGTCTTCTGCTCAATTACTTCTATATAAAAGTTGGGGTATATAGTATTAACTCTTATCCAAAAAGAAACCATACCTTTCCCTGAGCACTGAAATCAAAGGCATGAGCTTAGTATCTCCCGTGAGAATCTCAAACAGCACAGATCCCCTCAACTCTTTCACTGTTCCTGTGAGAGAAAGCTACTGCTGTCATCATTGTTTTGCCCAGGCATTCAAAAGGGGTTGAATTTGTCAAAGGGGTCAAAAGGGGTCAAGGTGGAGAGAGCATATGGAGCTGCTGTTTCTTTAAGGTTCTCACAAAACCAAGCTGTTACAGATTGTGGGAGGAAGTCCCAAACACCTGGAGGGCCCAAGTTTGCCCATGCCTGGTCTAAACTCTCACCTTTCACTGCTTTATTTAGAGAAGTGTTTGAAAACATGAAAATATGCAGTTTGAAAACATGAAAATATGAATAGATCAATAGGTACCACTCCGGTGGGAAGTAATGGCGCTCCATGCAGTCATGCTGGCCACATGACCTTGGAGGTGTCTACAGACAATGCTGGCTCTTCGGCCTAGAAATGGAGATGAGCATAACCCCCAGAGTTGGACACAACTGGACTTAATGTCAGGGGAAAACTTTATCTTTACCTATGTGTGGAACACACTTAGAGGTGTTCCAGAAGACCTATAAACAATTTCAGCCCATCCACCCAATTCGCCAAATACAAATGAGTGTGATAATTTGAGAGAAGGGTATCACTTAAGCTCAGTCCTAGATAAGAATGACTTCATTACACAACAGCTACAACAGATTGGAGAAATTATTCGTGCAGATTTAACCTAAACAACAATTAAGTTATGGCAGAGAACTGGAAGAGGAATGACAGAAACTGTACGTTAATAAATAAGGTACAACAAACATTTTAAAGTGTGTTTTATCATAAAATACTGCGAGGAATAGCACAGAGTTTATAAAGTTGGGGATGGACTGAGAAGCCAATGACAGGTTCTTGGCTGATTTCTTTTTCTCCTTCAGGCAGCTGAAATTTGAACGCTCTCAGCAGGTGTGTGAAAAAAAGGAAGAGCTCCATCCTCGCCATCTGTTCCCCCATACATGCTCGAGCCCCTGCAGGAAATAATAAAAGAGAAAACATGAAATTAGATATAGTCCTCACCACCCATTTTCAGCTACATGTTTTTGTTACCTCTGTTTTCATGCCCAGAGGGAACAAAACAGGACTGATTCGCCAAGAAAGACTTTCCCAACTGACCCATTTTCAAACTATTTCCTTCAGGTCATGGCTTTTGACCTGCTCCTAACTATAAACAACTTCCGGAAGTCCAAAGCCCATAAGCAGTGATCAGTGGAAAACCAAGAGCCTGCAACAACCACCAGGAGCCAAAGATAGTCAGGATCAAACAATCCAAGGTCAAGGAAACCAAAAATCAAAATCAGATTTCTAGGAAGGAACCAACCAATCCATCGGTGGAAAATCTATCAGTAGCAAATTGATTAGCTGATCATTTAATGATGTAACTGGTGGTCATAATGGCCTTCAACCAATGGCCGGATTGCAGAGAATTTTTAAGAAGACTATTCCAGAACTGTGTTCTTCCCAGTGCCTTGACTGTAGCCCTCCATTTCAATTATGGGGCCAGATACTTTAGGGTTCATCTACACTAGGCTTGTGCAATCCGAGTAAACTGCGATCCATTACAGTGTCACGGATTTCGGTGTGGGTCCCGATCTGTTTTACGGGAGCTTCCTGGATTCGAGAGGACATAAATCTGTTTTTGTTCAAGGAAGCCGAAAGATTTGTTTTCTATGCAGCCCATTATTGGGAGGGGGGGAGGGGCAGTCTTCCCAGGCCCCCCTTCCCATCATTTTAGGCATTGTTTGTCCTTATATCCTTCATTAAGACATGGATTAAAAGCACTAGAGTTCTTTTGGCAACCCTTTCCTTTCTGTCTGTAGATGTGGTGTCCCAGCCTAGTGTGGTGTTCCAGCCTAGTGGTCAGAGACAGACCCTGGGGGTCCCAGCTGCCCCGGATCAAGGGGAAGATGGGTGGCCGGATGGATATGGGTCTGGAGAGGAAGACTTAGAATGGGATGATGGGTGGCTACAGGGGTATGATACTGCAAATGAGACTTTTGATGATTCCATGGAAGTCAGTTCTGAAGTAGACAGTCAAAGGCCGAGTGACCTTGATTCCCATGGGAGCTTCTTTACTCCCTTGCCAGATGACCATTCCAAAGATTGGGCAGTTATTTATTTATTTATTTATTCGATCTTGTATACCGCTCCTTGTATACCGCAGGCTCGGGGCAGTTCACAGACAGCCAAACCAAGGATCGGGTTTCTCAGGATGAGAGCTCTGCATCTGGGGCCGCTAATGAGGAGGAATTTGACAGGAAAGCCAGTATCAGATCTTCCTGTAGAGATTGGAGTCTGAGAAAGGGGGTACGTTGGTCACATAGAAAGTAATTTCCTTTATTAGTTATACCCAGGGCTATTCTCGTTAGACCTGAAGCTACAATCAGCTTGGAAGGATTTCATGCTCAAGATTCTAAGTTCCTGTGACCCCTGGAGCGGTTTGTCTTGTTTACTCTTGTTAGCTTTCCACGGGACTTAAGCCAGTTTGGCTTGCCAGCTCGTGAACTCTTTGGACTATCTTTGGATTTACTTTCATGAACCCTTTGGACTATTTTTGGACTTACTTTGATTGTTTTAGCCTTCTATTTTTGGACTATCCTTTATTCTTTATTATTAATAAAAGTTCATTTATTGCATTTGCCTGGTGTGTGTGATCTAGGGAGGCTGTCTGCAATCGGAGGTGCAACAGTAGAAGAGACTGGGCTTAATGCTTAGTTAGAGCTGTTCCTACTCTATTTATTTATTTACTTACATACTTACTTTATTTATTTATATTCCGCTCTTCTCACCCCGAAGGGGACTCAGAACGGATTACAGTACACATACTTTGCAGACAATCCCTGAAGTTCAACTAATGACATATATAGACGAAGCTACGACACATAGATGAACAGAGGCAAACTTCTGGCCACCAGGGGGAGCTGACACACTCATCTCCTCTCAGCGTTTTCCAGCATCCCTTTGTTGTTCCTCCCGCATTCCTCATAGATTCCTGGAATTCTTTTTATGGCCTCATAAATCAGTCAAAATTTGCCTCCCCACTTTAATTTGGCACCTTTATCTCCTACTTGACAAATACAACTGTATTTTGGGTTGCAAAGGTCAACAGCAGGCTACACTTAAGGTCGAGCACCCACCTTGACCCGGGCAAGCCTCGAACTCATGACCTACTGGTCAGAGAGATCTTATGCAGCTGACGCTTAGCCAGCTGCGCCACATTCCTGGTGCTAGAGGAGAGAGGTGCTTGTGGTGCTCTCTTCCTCCCAGCAGAGCACACCCCTTTTCAAGGCATTTTAAGGAGGCTTGAATCCCCACTTCCCAGGGTAGGGAAGGAAAAGCAATCTATCCTACACTGGGCTTCCTTCAAAAAGCCCCTTTTCTCTTGATTTTCAGGCCCTGTAATGGCCTTTTCCCCCCTCATGCTTTTCTAGTGGCTGCCTCCTTCCCGCACTCCACTTGTAACCGGAGGAAGCTGGTTTTTGACAGCTACTGGTCTATTGTGGTACAGACAACTGCTCTTGGAAGGAAGCTACAAAAACTGACCTTACATTAACTGCACGTTTACCTGCTCCAAATGGCAAAAATTCTTCTTTAGCAATAAAATTCCCCTCCTTGTCCAAAAAATTGTTTGGGTTGAATTCGCCAGGAGTCTCCCAATGCTTGGGGTCAGAAAGGACAGAATTCAGATCTGTGATAACCATGGTTTTCTGAAAGGAAAAAAGTGGACTCAGAATCAAATCTGCACCAGCATGCTTTTTTCCTCCCATAGCATTCTCTCTCTCTCTCTTCCCTTTCTCTTTCACACCTACACATATACTGAAGTGCCTTGACATCCCAATATTAATCATTTTGCTCTTAATTTAAGCTGTAAAGGTTCCGTCAAAGTATTAAACACTACTATTGAATATTGAAAAATTTCAATTGAAAAAAAATCAAATAAATGAATTTCAAAAGAAAACTAGCCTGTGCTTTTGAATCTGTATAGATCAGGGCTGTCCAACTGGCGGCCCGGGGGCCATATAAGGCCCCCCAGCCCCTTCCTTGCGGCCCCCTAAGCTTTTTAATAAAAATAAAAATAAAAAATAAATTAAATAATAATATTTAAAAAAATTACCCACTTCTGGGTTTCGGAGCAAGTATCGCGAGACTACGGAAGCCACACGGGATTTCGCTGTCAACGTGAGATCACGCCTGCGTTGAGAGCGAAACCCTGTGTGGCTTCCGTAGTCTCGTGATACTCCTGTTGCCGAAATCTCGGCTACTTAATCCCTGCGGCCTACGCAGATGCGATTTGGACGTTCTCGGCTGCTGCCTCGGTCAGTCGTCGCCTCTGCTCATGGTCCGGCTACTCCTAGATCCTGCGTGTTTGGGAAGGTAGGCTAACCTTTATGTTATTATTATGTAATTGTGTATGGACGCCCCTTATGAATTCCCTCCCTGCATTTCCCCTTAGTAAAAGATTATATTTGATTGTATGGACGCCCCTTATGAATTCCAACCCTGCATTTCCCCTTAGTAAAAGATTATATTTGATTGTATGGACGCCCCTTATGAATTCCCACCCTGCATTTCCCCTTAGTAAAAGATTATATTTGATTGTATGGATGCCTCTTATGAATTTTAAGTAAATTGGAGCCGGGGGAGGGGTGGGGCAGAGCTGGGGGTGGGGCGGGGGTGGAGGCGGGGGCAGACCCTTCGGCCCCTCAGGTCATCAGTGACCGGAATTCAGGCCCCTGGGCCGGTAGAAGTTGGACAGCCCTGGTATAGATCATAAAATACTATTAATCATGCTTAAGAAATGGTTATTCAGGACAAGAGGTTACAGTTAGGATACATTGCAGAGAAATAGAGTGATTTCCAGTTGGGAAGAGCATCAGATAATACTACATTTTGTCACCCTTTGTGTATAAACCAGCATTTCTCAAACTGGGGGTCAGGATCCCTGGGGAGGGGTCACAAGGGATATGTCAGGGGGGTCACCAAAGACCATCAGAAAACACAGTATTTTCTGTGAGTCATGGGGGTTCCATGTGGGAAGTTTGGCCCAATTCTATCATTGGTGGGGTTCAGAGTACTCTTTGATTGTAGATGAACTATAAATCCCAGCAACTACAACTCCCAAATGTCAAGGTCTATTTTCCCCAAACTCCACCAGTGTTCACATTTGGGCATATTGAGTATTTGTGCCAAATTTGGTCCAGATCTATCATAGTTTGAGTCCACAGTGCTCTCTGGATGTAGGTAAACTACAACTCCAAAACTCAGGATCAATGCCCACCAAACCCTACCAGTATTTTCTGTTGATCACAAGAGTTCTGTGTGCCAAATTTGGTTCAATTCCATCATTGGTGGAGTTCAGAATGCTCTGTGAGTGATTGTAAGTGAACTATAAATCCCGGCAACTACAACTCCCAAATGACAAAATAACCCCCCCCCCCCCAACCATTAGGAAACAACTAAAGACCTGGCTGTGGGCTCAGGCGTTCGACTAAAGGTATTGATTAATGAACAATGGTAGCTGGACTTGAATATTATGATGTGACGATATTGAATTTATATGGCTGAACTCTGGTTTAGCGGCATGTTAATTTGAACGTTACGGAATTTTATCGATGATGTTATAATGTTTTCAATGGAGCCAATTGTTTGAATTGAATGTATATGTGGATGGCATCGCTGATGCATATGTGAAGCCGCCCTGAGTCCTCTCGTGGGAGAAGGGCAGGATAGAAATGAAGATAATAAATAAATAAATAAACCCCACCAGTATTCAAATTTGGTGTATTGGGTATTTGTGCCAAATTTGGTCTAGAGCAGGGCTGCCCAGGAAGTCAATCGTGATCAACGAGTTGATCGTGAGTCCAAATGAGGTCGATCGCAGCTGGATGGGGTGCTTCTGCTCTACGTCCACGCACCCTGTGCACGGGGCTCCTGCTGCCATGCACACGCTCCTGCCACCGCCTTCCACCTGCGCGGCGCTTCTTCCGCCCGCGCGGCGCTTCTTCTGCCTGCAGGGCATTGCGGGAAGGAGGGAGCGTGAGGCGGGGCCTCCGGAGGCCCCGCCTCACGTTCCGCCCTGCCTCTCTTGCTAGCAGTGGAGGCTGCACGGCTGCTTCTGGACAAGGGAGAGGCAGGTCGGAGTGCGAGGCGGGGCCTCCGGAGGCCCCGCCTCACACTCCCTCCTTCCCGCAATGCCCAGCGGGTGGAAGAAGCGCCGCGTGGGCGGAAGGCGGCGGCAGGACTGCACATGCGGCGGCAGGAGCACACGCGTGGCAGGTAGATCTTTTCAACTTGGTTGTTTTAAAAGTCGCTTGCATGCTGAATAAGTGTGGGGCACCCCTGGTCTAGAGAATGAAAATGCATCCTGCATATCACATATTTACATTACAATTCGTAACAGGAGCAAAATTAGTTATGAAGTAACAAAAAAATTATGGTTGGGGTGTCACCACATGTATGAACTGGTTGGGGTGTCACCATGTATGAACTGTATGAAGGGGTCGCGGTTTAGGCCGTAGCAGAAAATATCAAAGACTCGGAATTCCTGAATGAAGTCAAGGAAGAAGGTGCCCGCTTTCAATTGCACTGCTTTTAGGCCTTTGCAAAGAAAGCATTGTTCATTCTGCTTAATGCATACCACTCTCTGATACACGTATATATTGGTGTATCGGCCTTGGTTTATATGCAATCCGTCATGGCACAAGGGGTGGCAGCACACCAGGGGAACAACTAAACAACTCAATTTCCATGAAATTTCCATGAAAGGAAAAATAGCTTCTTCCAGTTGGGACAGTTGCTAAAATCGTTTTTATAAAATGCAAAATGTTCCTGAGTTGTCAGTTTTTTCACTTCCCTGAAAAATCAATGCACATGAGTGGTTCACCATCTTGTGTTTCATTGGCTTTGGAATCCACCTATTGTAGATCTTCCAGCTGGCCCACTTTTTGAGCTGCTTTTGAAGCTTCCTGTCTCCTCTCCCCTCTTTCTCCATTTGCCCTCAGCTTACTTGAGCTGTTGCAGACTGAGTTCACAGTTGTTTGCACCAAACTCAGTAGGTTGGAGAATATAGAACCATAGAATCCTAGAGTTGGAAGAGACCTCATGGGCCGTCCAATCCAACCTCCTCACAAGAAGCAGAAAAATAGCATTCAAAGCACCCCTAACAGATGGCCATCAAACCAAAGAAACCATCACACTCCAGGGCAGAGAGTTCCACCGTTGAACAGCTCTCACAGCTCTCACAGTTAGGAAGTTCTTCCTGATGTTCAGATGCAATCTCCTTTCCTGTAGTTTGAAGCCATTGCTCCGTGTCCTAGTCTCCAGGGCAGTAGAAAACAAGCTTGCTCCTTTCTCCCTATGACTTCTTCTCACATCTTGATACATGGCCCTCATCATGTCTCCTCTCAGCCTTCTCTTCTGCAGGCTAGACACGCCCAGCTCTTTAAGCCCCTCCTCATAGGGCTTGTTCTCCAGACCCTTGAACATAGGATTGAGTATTCATCTTCCCAAGAGGCTCAAGGAAAAGGAAACCCCTGCAGCCTCTCCTAGCTTGTTACTCCTTTGTCTTTAATAACTTTTGCCATCTTGATCACACTCTGATAGTGCTCAGCCACATGTTTCCTGCATTTCATGGGTGAAATGCTGGAGGGTATGCTTTTGCTTGAATTATAGGTGTCTGCAGCTCGGCTCTTTATTGTTTTAGTGTTTTCTCTAGTGCCATATTTATATCTGATTACATCTAATTCTTTTTTTGGACTGTTTTATTGGGCCTTACTAATGTGCATTGTGGTTTGTGTTCCTTTGGAATTTGTAAGGCACGTTAGAAATGAGAGGTTTCGCAATCGCTCTGTCCTCAACAGCCCTGCTCAGATCTTGCAAATTCAAGGAGACGGCTTCTTCCTTAGTTGAATCTATCCATTTGTAATGTGGTCTTCCTGTTTTCCAAGTCTTCTCATGTCATGGGCAAAGTATGTCAGTCTAAGGGGGCATCTAAACTGTTTGACCACACTTTAACTGCCATGGCTCAATTCTATGGAATCATTGAAGCTGTACTTTTACAAGGTGTTTAGCCTTCCAAGGTATGGGGCTGCGGTGGCACAGCAGGTTAAACTGCTAAGCTGAAGAGCTTGCCGACCAGAAAGTCGGTAGTTTGAATCCATGGGATGGGATGAGCTCCCATTGTTAGCCCCAGCTTCTGCCAACCTAGCAGTCCATTGCTTCCACTTAGCATGCTAGGATTTTTTTTAACCTTTTGTGATTTTTCTTTTCTGTGATGTGGGGTAGTGGCAAAAGCTGGGATTATTCGGTGGCGACATGTAATATTGATTGTATTTCAGGCATGGCAATGTATCCTTCCAGGGAGCAGCAAGGTTAGAAATGTTATTTCTTCCAACAATGATCTATTCTTCATAGCTGACACAGAATCGTAGAATCACAGAGTTGGAAGAGACCACATGGGCATCTAGTCCAACCCCCCTGCCATGCAGGAAAAGCACAATCAAAGCACCATCCAGCCACCCGGCCATCCAGCCTCTGTTTAAAGGTCTCCAAAAAAGGAGCCTCCACCATATTCAGAAAGGCATCTCTTACAATCAGGAAGTTCTTCCTAACGATCAGATGAAATCTCCTTTCCTGTAATTTGAACCCATGACTCCTCTGAGTCCTAGTCTTGAGGGCAGGGGCGGACCAAGCTGTTCCTGGGGGGAACGCGAAAAAAATTTGTGCCCCCCCAGTGCGCATGCGCCAATCTACGCGCGCACTGGCTCCAGAGAGCGCCTCTCGCTTTGGCAGCCAGTGCGCATGCGACAATCTGCGCACGCACACTGGCTCCAAAGCAGGATGCGCAAAAAGCTCTGTGCATGCGGAAGTGCAGTCGGAGCGCCCCGGGCTGCCTATCAAAGGCGCGGTGCGCGCGGCAGCGGCTGCGGGGCTGGTTGCGGAGGCCTGGCCGGCCCGGTGGCAGGGCAGCGTGGCATGGGTGCCACGGGTGCCACGGGTGTCAGGGAGCCGGCGCGGCGGCGCCCCTCCCTGGTGACGTCACCCCTCTCCGGTGACATCGCCCTATGCGCCTGCTTCCTCCGCCTAATGGACGAACCGGCCCTGCTTGAGGGCATAAGAAAACAAGCCTGCCCCCTCTTCCTTATGATGCCCTTTCACATATTTATACATGACTGTCATGCCTCCTCTCAAGGCTCTCTTCTGCAGGGTAAACAGACCCAGTTCTTTATGATGCTCCTCAGAGGGATTATTCATGGTCTCCAGACCTTTGATTGTTCTAGTCACCCTCCTCTAGACACCCTTCCAGCTTAGCATCAATATCTCTCTTAAATTTTGGTGTCCACAATTGGACACTGTCTTATTCCAGATTAGGTCTGACAAAAGGAGAAGAGGGAGGCACTATACTAATTCCGTTGCGGTCCAAAAGGTTCTTGCATAGATATATCTATTAAAGTGCCTCCCTCCCATTGGTCCTCTTTGCTTTTTTGGTTATAAGATTACAGCCATGTGAGTCACCTGTACCTTTGGAATGTGAAAGCCGAGCATCTTCAACTCCTTCGAACACCGTCTCGGGACCCCAACTGGTAAGATATACTTTGCCCGCTGGACCTCATGAATCACAGCATTGGTGTAAGGCAGTTTCTTACGATCTTGGTAGCAGATTGAGTGAGAGGAGCCGAACACATATTCCATCTCTTTGTAGACTCTTTCTGAGAGTAACAGTGAGAAAGGAAGCTTTATTCAGGGAACAGTTCTTAAAGTCCACAAAGTCAGTCACATGAAATGGCTCCACATAATTTGATTAAGGCAATCTGAAAAAGAATCCCTTAACTCTCATAGCTTGTTTCTTGGTCTTGCAGCTTTTCTGATGTCTGTGGTGGAGTCTCCATTGGCCTGCAAAGCCCAGTTTAGGTGGTTGTGTTCGTCTTGGAGGAGGTGGGCTTCGCAGATTCTGTTTGCATGCTCTGCCAGGGCTTTAATGGTGCTTCTTTTTTGACTTGGGTGATGGTTGGAGTTTTTATGTAGGTATCTATCTCTGTGTGTGGGTTTTCTGTAAACTGTGTGACCCAAATGTTGATCTGGTTTGCGGATGACTAGAACATTTAGAAAAGACATTTTTACAGTCCAATGGAGACTCCACCACAGACATCAGGACCTGCAAGACTGAGAACAAGTCAGGAGAGTAAACACGAAGATTCATTCAGAGGAAAAGTGTTCTTGCCATACATCAAGGGAATCACTGACCGCATAGGGAAGCTGCTGAGGAAACACAACCTACAAACTATCTACAGACCCACAAAGAAAATCCAACCAATGCTACGTTCAGCAAAGGACAAGAGTCTACCGTATACTGTGCAGCTGTGGGCAAGTCTACACAAGGACCACCCAATGCAGCAGCATTGCCCAAACACGAATCAAGGAACATGAAAGGCCCTGCAGACTACTTCAACCAGAGAAGTCAGCCACAGCAGAGCACTTGATGAACCAACCTGGACTCAGCATATTATTTGAGAACACAGAAATGCTGGATCACTCTCACATCCACCATGTCAGGCTACATGGAGAAGCCATTGAAATCCACAATTAGCATGTGGACAATTTCAACAGAAAGGAAGAAACCACGAAAATGAACAAAATCTGGCTACCAGTATTTAAAAAGCTCTAAAATTATAACAGTAAATAAAGAACAAAACTCAAACGCAGGGGAACTCCAGACAAGTAACAATCAGGAACAGCTAATCACCTCTCAACAAAGGATTCCCCCAGGCACACCTAAAAACTGTCAGGCCATCAAATGCTAATCAAGGAAGCCAATTTAAACATTCACACCTAGCTCCAACAGACAAAAGAGTTCTTTCTTCTACCTTGGACATTATTCCACAGAGATATAAACCCAATTTTCCTAGTTTCCAACAGACCTCACAACCTCTGAGGATGCCTGCCATAGATGTAGGTGAAACATTAGGAGAGAATGCTTCTAGAACATGGCCAAACAGTCCGAAAAACCTACAACAACCCAGGGATTCCAGCCATGAAAGCCTTCGGCAATACAGAGGTTAGATGGCCACTTCTCAGGGGCGCTCAGCTTTGTGTTCCTAGAATCATAAAAACATGGCATTGTAATGTTGGAAGAGGGCTATCCAACCCAACCCCTGCTGTGCAGGAGTACAAAATCAAAGATCTCCTGACAGGAGGCCATTCAATCTGTCTAAAAACTTCCATAGAAGAAAAATCCACCATATGGAAAGGCAATGCAGTCCAGAGTCAAACAACTCTTAGTGTTAGGAACATTTTCCTGTACAGGTGGAATCTGGGACGGTGGCGCAGCTGGCTGGGAGTCAGCTGCATAAGAACTCTACTGACCAGAAGGTCATGAGTTCGAAGCCTGCCCAGGTCAGGGTGAGCTCTCGACAAAATTGTGTAGCTTGTTGTCAACCTTTGCAACCCGAAAGACAGTTGCATCTGTCAAGTAGGAAATTTAAGTACCACTCTGTGGGGAGGCTAATTTAACTTATTTACGAGGCCATAAAATCTCCAGGAAGTGTACAAAAGAATGAAGAAATGCGACAGCTCCCCCTGGTGGCCAGAAGCTGGAATGTTAAATTGCCTCTGAGTGTCTGTCTATATATGTTGTGTGTCTATGGCATTGAATGTTTGCCTATATATGTACATTGTAGTCCGCCCTGAGTCCCCAGCGGTGTGAGAAGGGTGGAATATAAATGATGTAAATAAATAAATAAATAAATAAATAAATAAATCTCTTTACCTGCTGTTTGACTCCATCAAACAACACGAGAATCAGAAAACAAGCTGACTCATCTTTAATATGACTTTCTTTCAAATATTCAAGTATCATGTCATCTCTTAACCTTCTCTTCTCCAGGCTAAGCATACCCAGCTCCCGAAGCTGCTCCTCACAGAAATTCATGGCTTTCAGATGTTTTAGAGAGGTTTCGTTAAAATTTCAAGGTGTAATGCAGTCATGGGAAATAAGAAAAGTAAGGTCAATTACCTTGGATATTTGGATAAGCCACCATGAAGAGAAGTGCCCACTGCAGAGTATTGGAAGTGGTCTCTGTTCCTGCAGCAAAGAGGTCCAAAATAGATTGGGCCAGGTTATCTTCACTAAAGGTAGACTTGGGGTCACCCTTGCTCTGTTAGTGATAACAGAAAAGATGTAACATTGTTGAAAATGTACCAAAGTTTAGGACACACATCAAAAAGAATTATATTTGGGAGGGGTGGAAACACCCAATTTGTTACTGTTGTCCTTAGTTTCTGCCATTCCAATTTTGGTTTATGGTGACTTTATGAATGAGGAGCTCCTATTTGTCCCTGTTAACAACAACATTGCTCAGGTCTTGAAAACTCGGGAGTATAGCTTTATTGAGCGTCTCAATCCACCTGCATTGTGGTTTAATAAAAAGGGTGAGATGGCTTGTTTCAAGCATCCGCATGAAGTTAGGATAGAGGAAGGAATTCAGAATTGAAAGAATGTTTATAAATCCACAGAATGGCCACAAGTGTGTTTCTCTTGTGTGAGGAACCCAGGTGACTTCAGGACTATTCGGCACAAAATTTGCATATGGTTCTGTTGTGCAAAAGCCAGCATTTCCAGACTGCTGGAAATTGCAGTCCAAGAAAAGGTAGAGAAAGAAGAAAGGGGAGAAAGAGGAGGTGAAATAAAAGTTGGGGAAGAAGGAAGGGAAGAAGAAGAGAAGGAAGGAGAGAAAGAAAGAAAGAACAAAAGAAGGGAGGAGGGAGGGAGGGAGGGAGAAAGAGAGAAGAGAAAGAGGGAGGGAAGGTTGGCCACAGTAACGCGGGCAGGTAGAGATAGTTATTATATTTCTTTCTACATCGCTTTATTGCTCTCGAAGGAGACTCAAAGCTACTTAACATAAAAGCATTAGCATGCAATTAAAGATATACAAATATGCAAACATTAAAACAAAATTAAATATAAACAGTATTACAACAATTTACAGTTAAAAACCATTAAAATGTGTTCCGTTAAAAACCACAGCACCTCTTGAATTGATCTTAGAAATCTTCTTCTTCAAAAGCCTGTCTGAATAAATAGGTGAATGATGATGATGATGAATACGTACTTTCTCCATTTGAATTAGGTAGAAATCAATGAAGTCCTGTGGCTCATGCGGGTCCTGGCATTCCTTGTGTTTCTTGATCTCCTCCTTTGCAAATGACAGTGCTATTTGCATATAGGACAAGGCATTCTTATGAGGCCCTGGGAGATACTTCATAAGCCACGGAGAGAGGTTATACAGCTACAAGTTAAGAAAAAAAATCTCTTGTCAGTATTATGGTAACACTGTCATATAATGCAGTTTGAAACTATATTATATGGTCAGTGTAGACCAGTGGTTCCCAACCTGTGGTCCATGCACCATCAGTGGTCCGCAAGAATGAAAATATGGTCCACGGCCTCACCATTATGAAACCATGCAGCAACTAGAGCGACTGGTCTCACGACACCCTCTTATAGTGCCGAAGACGGTTAAATATGGTTTTCTGTGGGAGAGCAGATGGTGACTACTGGATGGCATACGTTCTGTATCAGAAACTAGAGCTGATGTGATTTATCCAATGCCATTTTCTAAATCAGCACCTCAAATAAACAAAACGAATCTAAAGTTGACCAAAAACTGATTTGTAACCCTTTTTGTACTAATGTTGGAGAATGGTCCCTGGTCAAAATCATCCCTGTTCAAGTGGTCCCTGGTCAAAGTATCAGAAACTAGAGCTGATGTGATCTATCCAATGCCATTTTCTATATCAGCACTCTAAATAACCAAATCAAATCTAAAGTTGACCAAAAACGGATTCGTAACCCTTTTGGTACTAATATTGAAGAGTGGTTCCTGGTCAAAGTGGTCCCTGGTCAAGTGATCCCTGGTCAAGAAAATATTGGGAACCACTGATGTAGACACATATAATACAGTTCAATGCAGCTAAGCTGCATTACATGAATCTACTGTTCGTATTCATGTTTATAAAAATGTCATAACTACAGTGTTTTACCATGATTTGTTCTGAACGGATATCCAAATGGTAAGACTGGGAATACATTTCAGGGCACTATTACTTGGAAAAGCCTTGAAACCAGGCATTCCTTAATTCCAAAGCTATAATTACCATTACTTTGCTACGAATGCTCCCTTATGAAATCAGGTTGCAACGCCTTGGTCTTTTCAGCCTTGAAAGACGGCGTTTAAGAGGTGACTTGATCGAAGTGTATAAAATCATGCATGGGATAGAAAAGGTGACTAAAGAAAAATATTTTCTCTGTCAGACAGCCCTAGGACTAGGGGCACTCCCTAAAGCTCCAAGGTAGGAAAGTTAGGACTAATAAAGGGAAATATTTCTTCACCCAGAGGGTCATTGGGTTATGGAACTCACTTCCAGAGGAGGTTGTGACAGCTGTCAGCCTGGACAGCTTCAAGGCAGGATTAGACAGATTCATGGATACCAAGGGAATCAGTAGCTACTGAAATGGACATCCAAGTGCCACCTCTGTGTTGATGGAGGCAGGCAGGATTTCCCCGGGTACTGGTTGTGGGGGTCGGAGCAGGTGAGGGTTTTGCCCTCCTTTCTGCTAGAGATCCCTGTGTACAACTAGTGGGCCACTGTGTGACACAGAATGCTGGACTAGATGGGCTGAGGCCCGATTCAGCATGGCTCTTCTTATGTTCTTATGTTCTTATGTTCTTATGTAATGCTGGTTCTGGGGTGGAACATTGTCCTTTCTAGCAGAAAAGAAGGCATAAGGAAAACTCACAACGTGAAATAAGGAGACTGAAAATTGTGCCATGGTATCAACGGCTTCCATCAAATTCCGGAACATGTCATCTTCATGAGAAAATCTGTATCCAAAACTCACAACGCTTATCAAGCTGGAGATGGCATTGCTGATCAGTAGTGAAGGTTCAAATGGCTCCCCTGAAAATAAAGTAGGATGCAGATATCTTAATATTATTTACTTTACTTGTGAATGCCAAAATTTAAGTTTCAGGTGGAGTCAGCGATACAATTATAACTAGAAAAAAGTATAATTGAAAAGCATAATTTTTCAGTGCAAGCCATATGGGGATCATGCATTAAAATTTAGATGTGTTATGCCAGCAGGAACACTTAACATACCTTTACTCTGTGAAAAGGCCTCTACAAGTCGGCGGGCCTCCTCCTCAATTTGGTACTCCATCCCTTGCTTCCCTAGTCCCAGATTCCGCAAAGTAACTATACCAAATCGTCTCTGTTCTTTCCAAGTGTGACCATTTGTAAAGCCAATACCTAATATATATTTTAAAAATCAATGAAAAAGTAATACTTGTCAGAACTGTTGCAAAATAGCTAGATTTTCAATGCAAAAAAATACCAAATGGTTATTTGATACAGAACAATAACAGCTAGAATATTGCTCACTCAAACTTGGGAGGAAGACTATATAAAGTTGCTGAGTTTGACCAAATTGGCAAATTAATGGTGGTTTCAATTGAAGATTGGATTACTGCAATGCACTCTACATGGGGCTGCCTCTGAAGATGGCATGGAAACTGTAGTTGGTCCAAAGATCAGCTGCCAGGTTATTGATGGAAGCTGGTTACAGGGAATGGTCAACTCCCCCACCCCCCTTTTAAACAACTCCACTGGCTGCCAATAGGTTTCCAGTCCCAATTCAAGGTGCAGGTGATCACTTACAAAGCCCTCAATGGTTCAGGACCTGCCTATCTTCAAGATTGCATCTTCCCCTACAAACCAGCATGTACTTTAAGATCATCTGGGGAGGCTCTGCTCTTGCTTCTGCCGCTGAGGGAATGAGGGAGAGGGCCTTCTGTCAATGTAAATCAATGTATTTGATAATGTTGAGTTTAAAATGTTTCTGTACTTATGTGTATTCTTTATTATGCCATTGCTGTGCTTTATTCTAGCTATGTGTAATGTGGTTAGGTAATGACAGGGTTAATTGAAGAAAGAAGACACTGGGTTGATGACGTGCATACATTGAACTGTAATACCTGGATTTTGACCCCTCTGGAATGTGAGAGGTAGAGCTGAACTGCAGATAGCACACTGTCTGGTCGCCATGATTTATGCCTTTGTAAGAATGACTTAATAGAGCTCTGCAGATGCTCTGCTTCTGTTGCTAATAAAATGAACTTTATAGTTTCAAACCTGGCTCTCCTGATTTAATCATTGATACCTTCTCGGTGGTGGCCCCTCGGCTCTGGAACTTTCTACCTAAGGAGATCAGATTGGCACCTACCCTATCCATTTTCTGCAAGGACTTAAAAGCCTGGATGTTCCATTCTGCATTTGATTAGGCAGTTCATCAGAGAATTAGTTCGATCTCGCCATAGCTCTTTGCACTTTAGTTGGCCCTCCCACCTGTAATCCTATTACTGTAAATGCCTAATGGACGTTACCCTCCTAGCTGTAATCTTAATTGAGATGGAAGCGAATCTTGCACTATCTAGGAATGATTGCACAATCCCTGATCCCTCTGCACTCAGCACTTAATCTTTCAGCTATGATACTGTTTTTAAAATGTGTACTGTGATTGTAATGTTTTTTTTAATTCTTGTTGTCGATTTTAGTTTGTTTTTATTTTATTTTATTGTGTATGTTTTAATCTGTCTTTTCAGGTGAGTCCCTTCAGGGAGATGGTGGTGGAGTATAAAAATAAAGTTGTTGTTGTTGTTATTATTATTAGAAACACAACAAGATTAGTACACAGCAAACAAGATGACTATGCTGGTTGCCGACTTTTCAATTCTGGCTTTGATGGCATTTGTACATTTGTTCAATTCTGGTTGTTGATGGCTTATTAATTATTGTTGTTGTTATTAATTATTATTGATTATTGATTATTATTATTATTATTATTATTGGAAAGACTGGAAACCGTTTACAAATTTTTGAACCAAACAAGAAATCTAATTATGGTTATTACTAATTTGAGTAAAATTATTGAGTCGGATCTCGAATGGTTGATGGTGTCAAAGCCTTACTGTTACTGTTACCATTCATTAATGCCTAGGACAAAGGTCATACGCATTCACACAAATAAGCATGATATCTAAAAAGGCAACAATATAAAACAGTATAAAAGGACAGCAATAAAAGTACTACATAAAATGATTGGCATACTGATCTTGTTTACCATTAAAATACAATATAACATCAAGAATAAAATTATTTAGCTAAAAGCATCCCCAGAACAGTTAACTGCAATATGGCAATACGTTTAGCCCAAATTTTCTTTGCTGTCAAAGCAAAAAGAGAAACTTTGGGAATTACCATAGAATTGGTATCACGTGGAGATAGAAAAAAATCTGACACCAAATCTGACATTGGTTAAATAGAACGGATCCCACAAATTTGGATCTTGGTTTTGAATAAAAAGAGCAATTGGCAAGACCTGTGTTGCACCCGGAGACAGCCATGACATATAAGAAGGAATAATAAATACCATCCTATGTTCCTGGGTCTCCTGAGCCCAGGAAATATGGGATGACTCTGTAAACAATTGTGGCTGGTTCTATTTTGGAATCAGCCCAGTTATTAACATGGACCCAGACAGGGCCGTAGCCCGGATTTTGTTTCGAGGGGGCTGAGTTTGGTTTGGGGGGCTGAGACTGGGTGGAAGAGGGTCTACCCTAGCAAATCTTTTGTATTGTTATCCCAATAACCCCATTAATGTGGGATATAATGAGCATGGTGATCAGATCATGATATGAATAAACATAGCAGTTTAAATAATGTACCAGTAAGGCCTTTTCGCGGACCACCTGAGAATTTCGGGGCTAGCCCCCCTTAGCCCCCCCGGCTACATGCCTGGACCCAGAGCTGCAAGTTACTCTAAATCTGGGGAAGAATTCAAAACAACCTGCAACTTTGGTTAGTGCAAGTCAAGATTGCATTAAGGAAGTCTTGCCCTATGTTACCATGGATCGGCTTGTGTGTAGTTTGATCACCATGGAGCTGATTCAGGTATCCTTCATGGTCAGTTAGATGTGCCCCAAAAGACCTAGAACAAGTCAGGTTCCTTCAGCCTCAAAAGAAAACAATGGCAAACTTGGACATTCCTCAGATATATAAACCTCACTTGCCTAGTTTCCAATAGACTTCACAACCTCTGACAATGCCTGCCATAGATGTGGGTGAAACGTCAGGAGAGAATGCTTCTGGAACATGGCCAGACAGCCCAGAAAACTCACAGCAACCCAGTGATTCCAGCCATGAAAGCTTCAACAACACTATAGCAAACTTCTTTGAGCAAAAAAAAAAGAAATAAAAAGAGGCCATGATAGATTTGGGGGATACCATATGTTAGAAGTAGATTGAAAGCACACAACAACAACTGTTCTTATCTTCTAAGTCAGTGGTTCTCAACCTGTGGGTCCCCTAGGGTTGCCATCTGCCCCGTATTATACAAGACATCCCGTATTTTTGCTCAGAATTTCGTGTCCCGTATTTTCACTCCTGTCCCGTATTGACAGGACAGGATAGCAGTGAGCGCCACCACACCGCCAGCAGGTTCTCTGCGGCGCTTGCGCTCGCTCACTCACCTCGCAGGCACAGCAGGCAACAGAGCAGCCCCAGCAGCAGCGCGCCTGCCTGGCCACAGGCGGCGCCTTGCTGCACCGCCAGGCCAGCACCCACCTTCTTCCTGGCCTGCCCCTGCCCTATGGCGAGCTCTGCTCAGGTCAGCGCACAGGAGAGGCGGGAGCAGAAGAGACACCACAAGGCTGGGCTGAGAGCAGGATGACACCAAGCGAGCAAGAGAGAGAGAGAGCCAGGCCCAGAGCCAAGAGAAGATTCCTTTCAAAGTGTTGGAACTTAGCACTGAGGCTTACTGCCTTTTGGGTGGTGATTTAATGGTAATTTAGGAATTTGCTCATTTTTTCCTGCAACCCCAATCTTTTCAGGGAAAAATAGGCAGCCTACCATTTAATTCCCTGACAGAAACATTGGGGGAGGGAGGGAGCTAGCGAACGGCTCAAACAAAAGCAGCTATTTCCATTTAATTCCCAATTTAAAAAGTATTAAAACAAAGGCAAAACCTCTCTGTGTAAAAAAAAATCTGCCTGGTTCCTAAAGCTGAGCCTGACACAATTCTCAAACTTCAAACTGACAGAAACCTTTCTCTATAACAGAGAGCCTTCTTTTCTATATAAGGGGGAGCCATGTGGATCCCTCTTACAGAGAAAAGGCAAGCTCCTGCCTTGGCTCCTCTCTTTGGCCAAAAAGTAAGTGCTTTATTGTAAACTTTGCTGGTATATTTGATCCCATCCTCTACTGCAGTGTTTCTCAACCAGTGTGCCGGGGCACACTAGTGTGCCGTGAGCGATCATCAGGTGTGCCGTGGGAAATTGGAACCGGGGGGGGGGGGGTAGAGAGTCTAGTGTGTTGAAGTATAAAAACCCTAAGAAACCTACCTCGATAAAGGCACAAAATTACAAACACACACCCCTCCCCACCTGTTGTCTACTTGGTCTCTCCCTCTCCATGCATTGGGAAGGCCCGCCTCCCTTTCCCCAAGTAGAGACCTCCTCTTGCCTCCTGGGGGTTCTGTGTGGGAAGTTTGGCCCAGTTCTATCATTGATGGGGTTCAGAATGCTCTTTGATTGTAGGGGAACTATAAATCCCAGCAACTACAACTCCCAAATATCAAGGTCTATTTACCCTGAACTCCATCTGCGTTCATATTTGGGCATATTGAGTATTCATGCCAAGTTTGGTCCTGATCCAACATTGTTTGAGTCCACAGTGCTCTCTGGATATAGGTGAACTACAACTCCAATGCCCACCAAACTCTTATAGTTTGTGTCTTTCTGCCATTCCTGCCAGGATATCTATGTTGAGTTCATTGAAACAGGCCCAGGTTTCACACTGAGTGTATAAATACATTTAAAAAACATATTAACTATATATATTACTGGGTTCGAGTGTCATTTTGTGTCATTTTGGTTGGTGGTGTGCCCCAGGATTTTGCAAATGTAATAAGTGTGCCACGGTTCAAAAAAGGTTGAGAAACACTGCTCTACTGTAATGCAGTCCCTGCAAACTGCTCCAAAATTGAAACTAGGCCTCTGCATGTTTTTCTGCATGTTTTGTCATACCTAATGCACTGTACTGCTATTATAAAGCTAGTAGTAGTAGTAGTAGTGTATAGTACATACAGTACAATGCATTAGGTATGGCAAAACATGCAAAACATACTATGTACTATTAAGAGGGTGTACGTCAGTTTCTTTTATGAATTTCAATCATTATCTTATTCTGTTAATAAAACTATTTATACCTAGGGTTTGATTTTCAAGTTTTTAATGAAGTGTCCCTTATTTTTGTGAAAAATCCCATATTTTTAGGTAAATGTCCCTTATTTCTAAGGCAACCCTAGGGTCCCCAGATGTTTTGCCCTTCAACTCTCAGAAATGCTAACAGCTGGTAAACTGGTTGGGATTTCTGGGAGTTGTAGGACAAAACACTTGGGGACCCAGAGTTTGGGAACCACTGTTCTAAGTGTATTCAAGAACCTTCATTACAGATGGCAAAAGCAATTGTATCTGGAGAAGACAATGCAATAGTGACTTCAAGAGCTTGTCTGTTGAAAAAATCCAGATGACTGTCATATTCAGTTTTTCTTTATGCTTTTTTTGCTTCCCGTGAAAACACAGACATGTTGGTCTTCTAACTCACTACTTCTTCACTTGTGGGTCTTGGCCCCAAGTGGGGTCCCAAAAATGGCAACCGTGAAAGGTTTCTGAACCTATCTATTTACACAAATCTGTTAGCAATAATGGCCCCTACAATAATGTCCTTATATCCTAGGATCTAATACCAGAATACCTTCTTATCCCAGATTATATGGCAGTGGAGGCTCATATAATCCAGTTCAAAGCCGACAACCTGGGATCAGATCCTGGGGTATAAGAACAGTGTAGAAGGGGCCAGAATGCAGTGTTTACAGTGGATTCTGTGGAAATGGCTTCAATTGTACTCCATCAAAAGGAAAAGAAATCACCCTGTTTTGCAGGCCTTGCAAGTGCTGATTAATTATCAAGAAATGTTTGGTTTTTAGATCTATTTTATATACCTATATAGTTGGGGCCACTTAAAGCTTTTTCAAGTTAAAAGAGATCATAAGTGGAAAAAGGTTTAACAAGCCATGGTCTAAACCACTTACCTTTTCTATTGAAGGCCTTAATCACAAAGTGGGTTAATGGTCGGTCAAGTAACTCTTCTGAGTGGTTGATCAGGCCTTCTTTCACTGTTTGATACCCAGACAAGATTATGATGGGATAGTGTGCTACCCATATTGTGCACATGCTTCCATATTTCTTAGTAATCTGTCAATGGATCAAAACCGAGAAAAGAAGCTTCACATTTACACCAGGAATCATTTCAAGTTCATATACAATCTTCATCCTATCTTCAGCTCTGCAACTCGTAGTTATGAGTTATTCTATTCCCTTTCCATTCCTCCTCAAAGTTTTCTTTCCCTTCTCATGTTCCAGGATTTTATTTAATTTGGAATTTTAAAAAATCAACCTGCCTTTCAGATAACTGCACAGTGGCATAACGTATTTAATTAATTATTTACCGTATTTATATTCCGCCTTCTCACCCCGCAAGGGACTCAGGGCGGATTACAATGTACATTTACATGGCAAACATTCAATGCCATTAGACATACAACATATATAGACAGACACAGAGGCAATTTAACATTCCAGCTTTCCGGCTTCATAAGGGTATGCCCAATTCCAGCCACAGGGGAAGCTGTCGCTTCTCTGTCCACTTGTGACATCGAGTCCTTGATGGAGTACTTCCTCTTTCTTACGCACACTGCTGGAAGGTTTTATGGTGTCGAAAATTAGTTAAATTACCCACCCCACATAAAGCGGTACCTAAATTTCCTACTTGACAGATGCAACTGTCTTTTGGGCTGCATAGGTCAACAGAAAGCTAGACTATTAATGGTCGGGAGCTCACTCTCACTTGGGCTGGCTTCAAACTCATGACCTCTCAGTCAGTAGTGATTTAATACAGCTGGCTACTAACTAGCTGTAAATAAGTAAATAAATAAATAAATGCAACAAATAAATAAAAGAAAAATAAATAAACTTGTCCATAAATATCTTTTGTGAAGACACCCTTCTATAAAAGCAGACATTTTCCTCAGTAATTCTAATTCAGGAATAACATACACAATTATAGCCTAAATTCTGTTATAAAGGAAAACCACATCATATGTTGAATTTACCTATATGTTGACTCACCATTCAACAGCTGAGTGGCTCTATCTAGTTGAGACTACAAACAAACTAAAAAGTGCATGATAGACAACTCTTTGTCAGTGCTTTCAGTATCTCCTTTTGATTCACTGGGACTGCAGAAAGAGCTGTTGTGCATCTCCCTTTGACACTAGGACAGTAGTCAGGCACATGGGTATATCCATAGATCCTGCATCCATGGATTCAACCAACCACAGCTGGAAAATATCCCCCTCCCCATTTTAAGTAAGGGACACAATTTGCCATTGAACTTGATATAATTGAACTCAATCATCCATGTATTGGTGTCCACAGGAGACTGAGGAATCGGAACTCAATTTTAGCAGAAAATCTGCATGGGATTTCATCTACACTATGCCTTCACAGTGCAGGATCTCAGCCCAGACTTTCTGCTGCTCTTCCTGCAATTTCCTCCTCCAACCTTGGGAAGAACAACAGGAAAATCCAGAATGGATTCATGGCAGTGAATATAATTTGGAAAATAAAATGTTATATTGCATAGTCTATGATTCTATGATTCTAAAGAAGTCAGGTTAACCCCTTTCAGGCTTGCTCCAAATACTGGAAGAGTCCTTCTCTGGCTTCCGATACCTTTTGAGCTCCAGCCCTCTCACCTTGCATTGCAAGTTGTGCCCTTTGTTGTACCAAATATATCACCGTTGTGTGACTTATTTGCTGACAGAGCAGCCTCACCCACCCTGTGCACGCAAAAGTAAAAATGTGTGCAATAAAACCTGATTTACACGCCCAACATGATTTCCTTCTTGCTCCAACTTCTACATTGTTCTGTGTTTTGAGGGAGAGAGAAACAGCCAGATTCTTGCTCCATCATGGCTTCAGCAACAGATTAGCAACTCTCACTATACTCCAACTCCCATTGATCTGGACTCAAAAGGGGTGAACAGCAGCCAGGCACAGCTCCATTGTGTCTTGCCCCAGAGGCTGATAAGAAGCCCTCACTCCATTGCACCTGTCATGGCTCAGAGGATCAGCCAGCATCTACTAGGCTTAAACCCTTCCCCACTGCTATTCCCTTTCCCTTGCATGTCCCAACTTATAAAGGTTGTAAGCATGAGGACAAGGACCTGTCAATTCAGTGACTTGCAAACTGACATGGGAGTGTACTGGGCTGAAGGGTGTGGTGAAAATAATCTCTATAAATAATAAATAAATATGAACCTATTGTCCTCGAGTGCAGGAGAATGAGAGCATGTGTAAATTTCCATTCACTCACATTTGTGGCATTGCAATTAATTTAAAGTGTCAATCAAACATTTAGAACGAAAGATTTCACGCCCATAGAAAATGGGCAGACAAAAAAATAGGTGCAAGTTATTGTAAGTCTCGCCATCACCACCAACCCTTCCAAGACTAAAAAATGAGTAAGTGAAAGAAAACTTCATGGACCAGAGGGATTCTCATCTGAAGGATCAAACCCCTCATTTTCTGCCCCAAAAACGAGATGCCAAATTGCCGTTTCCTTATCCTGAAAGCCACTTCCAGTTCGGTTACCTTTTTTACATTGAATGAGAGGGAGTGCCTTCTTGTCTGTGAAATAGTCTGGAGCTATTTCAACTCAGGGAATTAATTTACTCACATCTCCTTAAGATTGCCAGCATTGCTGAAGCACCTACCACACCTTCGTCACAAGAAATCAAGAGATACATTTAGATTTGATGTAATGAGTGCTATCATTTTTTGCACATTCAATCACTGCTGCTCACCCTACAATTTTCTAAATTTGAAACAGGTGGATAGTTTAGTTTATTTCTCTCCTACTCGTGCTCTCTCACACTCTCTTCCAGGGGTGGGAAGACAGATCCTTGAAAATTATAAATCTGCACACATTTTAAAAATCACATGGGAAGGGTGCATTCCACGGAGAACGAAAACTCAGCACTTTTCCTCCTAATAAGCAGCATATTTTTCACCAACTCCCTCCTTTCTCACAGCAACAAGGCATTTTTAATTCTTCCATTCACAATGAATTACAATTCAGTGGCTCCATAAAAATAGTGGACCCATACCATCCAGCATTTTATGGATGAAAACCAGGACCCATGTGACCAAGTAAAATCAGAGTGTTGTCAAGATGGCAAAAGGTAACCCAGTAAGACTCTCGTATCCACAAAGGATACATTACAGTTACCTGAGATCACAGATATGGTCAACTGTTATTAAATTAGATTACTTCTGGTCCCAATGCATACCAGAGAATTGTGTTGAAGGACCTGGTGGTAACTTTCGGGAGAAGCATGCCATGATATCCTTAGTTGAGGGTCCTTCCACACAGGCCTCAATCCTGGGAGGAAATGGGATATTTTATTCTAGTTCCTCCTGGGTGTGACAACCCCTTGTTGACCGGCCCCAGACTGGACAATCTTTCGGAATCCAAACCGCTAACCCTAAATGCAGGGGGGCCTCGAAGTTACCTCAGCAACTTCTGTCTTATGGCAGGGTAGACTATCTTCCCCACTAACCATTGAATTGCAGAGACTTTAAATTTCTCAGTAACCACTTGACCACACTGCCACCATTTGTCTGTCTGACCACTGACCTTGAGGGCCACCACCAATAAAAAGAACTAACAGAGGTGTTTTTCTTTTAAGATGTAAATAATTTATTATGACACAAATGGGTACAAATCTTGATTGGTTTTATACTTCCTCAGAGGCACAAACTTATTCTGTTACACAAAACACAAATGGGGTTATACTATAGGGTTCCCACTAACCCTCTATATACCTCTGGACTCTTCCCTCTTTAACTAGGGTCTCTACACCCATAAAACTGGACTGCTTTCTTGCAGACCTTAAGACTAACTAAAGACTGAACTGTTCTCTTACAGTCCTTAAGACCAACTAACTCAAAACAAACTCCTCAACCTTCTCATGGCAGTTGGCTTCCAACCGCTCTTCACCAACTGTAAAATTCATACCTTGAACATTCTAAAAGGCTCTGGCCCTGGTTGCTATGGCGACAGCTCTTCAGAGCTTCTGCCAAGCCTCCCTTCTGTCTCACCCACATCAACAATTCATAGGATATTCCTTTGAACTACACAAAACAACATACATTTAACATATGTTATACAACATTTACACACAAATAATCAACATCATTACACTGGGATTAAGGTTCCATACCTTCCCTAAATCCCGGGCTTCCTGTAGAAGGGGAATACATACCCTCCTGGGTCATCTAGAGCAGTGATTTTCAACCAGTGTGCCGCGGAACACTAGTGTGCCGTGAGGGATCATCAGATGTGCCGTGGGAAATTACTTTCAAACTTCATTCATATATAAACTATAAGGCGCATCTGTCCCTTTAAGAAATGGAACCATAGCACTCTCGCGTCACCTAAGAAGTGACGCAAGAGTGCTATGGTCGCGGCATCTTGGATTCGCTCAGACGCGGCTAAGTAAACAAAGTTAGAGTTAGTGCTGCAGCTGCGCGACAAGTGACAGTGGCAATTTGGGATCACAGAAGAAAAGCGAGTGACAGTGATGGAGAAGTTTTTGAGAAGGGAAAATGCAAATGCCGAACAGGGCCCTGGACAAAATTATGACACAGATGAAGGCGCTAATATAAGTGGTGGACAAAAGAAAAAAGAAAAGACGGTGAGCTCGAAGCAATACAGAGAAAGCTATCTTTCATTTGGATTCACTTTCACCAGGGATGTGGCGGCACCGACTCCGCTGTGCTTGGTGTGTGGTGAGAAGCTGTCCAATAGCGCCATGGTGCTAAGCAAGCTTAAACGCCATCTCCAAACGGAACACCCTTCCGTTCAAAACAAGCTGACCATTCCTGCCAGGATATCTATTTTGTGTTCATCGAAACAGGCCCAGGTTTCACACTGAGTGTATAAGTGAGTGTATAAATACATTTTAAAACATATTAACTATATGTATTACTGTGTTAGAGTGTCATTTTGTGTCATTTTGGTTGGTGGTGTGCCCCAGAATTTTGTAAATTTAAAAAATGTGCCAAGGCTCAAAAAAGGTTGAAAATCATGATCTAGAGGCATATAACAAGCCCCACCCCCCCACCCCATATATAAATTAAGTGTATATGAAATGTGAATGAATTTTGTTTGGACTTGGGTTACACCTCCAACATTAGTTAGTTACATATATGCAAATCCAGGTGTTCCAAAATGGGGAGAATCTAAAATCCAAAAGAGATCTGTTCTCAAGGGACATCAAATATGTGGTTGCAATGCCTGCTTTGGATTAAAACTACAGAAAAAGAGATTCCACCTAAACATGAGGAAGAACTTCCTGATTGTAAGAGCTGTTTGGCAATTGAATATGCTGCCTTGGAGTCCATCAGAGTATCCTTCTCTGGAAGCTTTTAGGCAGATATTAGATGGCTATCTGTCTGAATGGGGTTGAACTGGAAGACCATTGTTTTCGCTTCCAGATCTATGATTCTAAGGTACTGGCTGAATCTTCAGGCTAATTTTGAATGGAGCATTAGAGTAATTTATCTCATAGCCCAAGAGGCAGACATAATGCCTGCAACCGAACTGCTTGCTGCTGACCACTGAACTTATGTGCATGTTTAATATTATCCCTATTGTCCTGACCTGTTGCTAAAGTGTTTCCCCTGACAATTGTAAAGAAAATATAGAAGAATGAAACCACCCAATAAAACATTCCAGGCACAAAAATGAAGTAAGAAGTGGGCCATCGGGATAACAGAAGCACCTTGAACCCATTTATTGTATGTTTGCCTTCCCTGCTAACCATTAACTAAAAGGGGTTATAGTAACACAAGAAGAACTCTATGGAAGGTATGTGAAGAAATGTCTGTCTTGTTATCTTTTGAAAAACATTCAGAAGTTAAGCAAAAGCGTTTCAAGTATCCTGTGGTATTGTCTAGTGCAGCATTTCTCAACCTGGGGGTCAGGACCCCTGGGGGAGGGTTATGAGGGTGTGTCAGAAGGGTCACCAAAGACCACCAGAAAACACAGTATTTTCTGTTGATCATGGGGGTTCTGTTTGGGAAGTCTGGCCCAATTTTATCGTTGATGGGTTTCAGAAAGTTTTTTGGTTGTAGGTGAACTATAAATCTACAACTCCCAAATGTCAAGGTCTATTTTCCCCAAACTCCACCAGCGTTGACATTTGGGCATATTGGGTATTGGTGCCAAGTTTGGTCCAGATCCATCACTGCTCCCTCAGTGCTCTTTAGGTGAGCTAAAACTTCAAAACTGAAGGTCAGTGCCCACCAAACCACTGCAGTATTTTCTGTTGGTCGTGGGAGTTCTGGGTACTAAGTTTGGTTCAATTCCATTGTTGGTGGAGTTCAGAATGCTCTTTGATTCTATGTGAACTATAAATCCCAGTTACTACAACTCCCAAATGACAAAATCAGTCCCTTCCTCCCATCCCCCAACACCACCAGTATTGAAATTTGGGCGTATCAGTACAGTGAATGAAAATACATCCTGCAAATCAGATGCTTACATTATGATTCATAACAGTAGCAAAATTACAGTTATGAAGCAGCAATGAAAATAATTTAATGGTTGGGGGTCACGGCATTAGGAAGGTTGGGAAACACTGATCTAGTGTTTCATAAGCAGGATTTGGGAAATTCCAAGTGTTCTGATTCAATAAAAATTATGCGTTCTTCCCCTAGACACAAGTAGAACCAAGTATTGTACTCAATTGCTTCCTAATTTTCAGTTCAGATTGCTACAAAAAAAGAAAACATCATGTATTGACCGACTGTGCACTAGTATTAAGTAGAATTTCTACTATCTTTTCATACTCCTTTGCCAAAGCTTACCTTCCTTGCCTTCAGGGCCAAGATCTCCAAAACCGCTCCAATTTAATGAGGATACAAATCAGAAAGCACATGATATATTTCATTAAACATTTGATATTGAGGATAATTTAAAAAGAAATACCTTTGCAAGAGTCTCCGGAGAAAGCCTGAGTCCCACCCACCACAAGCTTCCAAGGAGAGGAAGTGGGAAAGGCCCAGGTGGGTACCTGCTGCGAGTCCAAAGAAGTTTCAGGTAGGACACAATTAAAAAGCCAACTGGCAGAGCAATCACAATTTTCCAGATCCCAACCATTCTCTTGGCTTTTCTTTTTCTTCTGTTCTATCTTTCCTTATCCTCAGTTTGCTTCGATGCAGAAGGCTTTTTCGTTTCTCAGAGGCATGGCACTGCTTTTTATAGACTCTAAATCGGAAGAAATAAAGACAGGTCGTCTTGCACCATCTACTATGAACTGGGACAATGTGCGTCTCTTGCCTAAGACATAAGACTGCAATTATTAGCATGGTTAACTCCTTTATGCCTCACACGACTAGATGGAGGAGCAGATAGCGAGCGGGTGAGAGGTAGTTGCATATCTTGCAAGAAGAATTATTAGCATTTGCAAACAAACGACAAACTTCATGCAACTGCCATGCATAGATTCAAGCAAAGAAGTCAAGCATGCTTAGTTTTCTTTGTGAAAATACAGTATGACACCCACTCATATCAACATGGATGTGGGAAACTGGAGAATAGCAAACCCTGTTATTTTCAATTTCACACGGCTGTGAGAAACTATGTACAGGGGAGCTAGATCCAGCTTGGAAACGTAGCTTTGGAATGTGGGATCCAGAATGAAGACTTGCCACAGCTGGTAGGAAAGGTGAGGATTGGAGGAAGAAGATGGTACCACCCATCCTACTCCTTTCTCCCCAAAGCCAGCCTGCTTTAGATTATACATACATAGCAAAATATAGCAATGGACTGTGTTTCCCTGGAGACCACAAAGCAAGGAGTGAGTTTTTTTGGTCTACCACATTAAAGCAGTGATTCTCAGCCTTCCTAACGCTGCAACCTCTTAATACAGTTCTTTATGTTGTGGTGACCCCCAACCAGCAAATGGTTTTCATTGGGACTTCATAACTGTAATTTTGCTACTGTTATGATTCGTCATGTAAATATCTGATATGCAGGAAGTATTTTCATTCACTGGACCAAATTTCACACAAATATCCAATACTCTCAAATTTGAATACTGTTGGGGTTGGGGTGTGCATTGATTTTGTCATTTGGGAGTTGTAGTTGCTGGGATTTGTAGTTCAAAATACACAGTAGAACTGATGGGGATGTTTGTATATAAGGAATTGACATCTGCCGTGATGAGTAAATCCCCCTCATCCAAGGTGAGTCCCTCTATTCTCCTGATGAAGTCTCTGGTATCCTGTATGTATGCCTGTCTGGATTGGACCAGAGGCTGTAATAGAGAGTCCAGGTACATGGCTACATTTTGCAGTAAACTGTTGCTGCCTGAGACAATGGGTCGTCCTACTACCGGCCTAGTGGATTTGTGTATATACAAACATCCCCACCGAGGACGCCAGACTAGTCCTTATGGACTCCTTTGACAGCATCCCCTCCACCCGCAGACCTCCCACATCATTTTTGATGGATCTTCTAGACTCTGTTTTAGAATATAACTATTTCATATTTGACCACCAATATTACTTGCAGACAGGAGGAGTAGCCATGGGTAGTCCTCTAACGCCCTCTGTGGCCAATCTGTACATGGACAGCCTCGAAAAAACACAAGTTTTTGGACAACCCAAACACCCTATGGCCCAAAAAATCAAAATTTATCTCCGATTCATTGATGATGTATATGTTATAGCCAGTAGAGGCACTGACCCCTTATTATTTCTGAACTGGTTGAACTCGTGGGCAGAGTCTATCACTTTTTCTATGACGCACAATCATCAGAGCGTAGACTTTTTGGATGTTACCACCTACCGCCAACAGAATCGTCTTTTGGTCAAATGTTTTCACAAGAAAACAGATAAAAATGCATTACTACACTTTGGCAGCTTCCACAGTCACGCCTTGAAAAGGAATCTTCCTTTTTCACAGATTTTAAGACTAAAGAGAAACTCCTCCCAGAGATCCCATTTTGATGCAGAAGTAGTCTCACTGTCCTCTAAACTATCCCAACGTGGATATCCCACACACATCATCAACTCAGCCATTAGAAGGGCCGAATTGGTCCCTAGGGAATCGCTACTGGTCAACAAGGTCAGAACCCCACCTGATAGAACAATATGGCCACTTACATTGACTAAACACTCCAGTACTATCATTGATGTGATTCACAAATTTTGGCCTCTTGTTCAGGACATTCCGGGGTTAGCGCACCCCCCGATGATAGCTTACAAACGGACCAAGAATCTTCGCGACTTCTTGGTACATACAAATGTAAGCACTCCACTCAGAAGAAGCTCTTTGACAGCCAAAACCCATCCGTGTGGTCACTGCGCGCAGTGTAACAGCGTGTACCCACACAAAGAGATTTACAGCCCAGGACGTGGTCGCACGTTTAAATTCAAAGAATTCTTTTCCTGTTGCTCGGAGTCCCTGGTGTATGGAATCCGGTGTCCATGTGGACTAATCTACATTGGTGAAAGTAAAAGAATGCTTAAAACCCGTTTTAAGCATAAATCCCGGATCCGACACTCTTCAGAGGACTCCCCATTCTACTTCCATTGTAAAACTTTTTCCCATGGCCCGGAGTCATTACAGTTTTTTGGTATTGAGAAAGTGACTCCTCCACCCCATGGAGACCCCCATGCAGCTTTAATTCGGGCTGAAACCCGGATTATAATTGAGTATTGTACAGAAATCCCACAAGGGTTAAATGAAAAGCTGGGAGTAGCAGCGCTACTCATGTGAAGGTGCTTCCCACCTTCCTTTATAAACAGGTAGCTTAGTTTGCAGCCTTAAGCTCTGACCTTCAGATGCTTCACATCATAGCTATTGAGCTACACATCCAGGTATTGTGTTCCCCATGCTTTATTTCTCATTTGATATCATGATTGCATCCGTGTATTAAGAATTGCATGCTTTGTATTATATTTTGTATCTTTCAGATATATACCTTATGCCGCATATATACGTGTATTGTACACTGGATATTCCATATTACCACGTGGCCTTGAGAAAGACCAAGAGGTCGAAACGAGAAGTGGCCAAGGCAAATGCCCCTCGTCGGCCAGTATCTTGTGGTTTCATTGTCACGCGACTGTTCCTTGTCTGGATCTCCAGGAACAGTGCGCGATTTCACAGCGGCTTTCCTGCCCGAACAGCCAGTCCCGGGCTTGTTCATTACTACAGGCACGGCACGCGGGGCTGCTCAAGCCGCCAACCACTCTCACTGTTTGGAGGCTTCCTCGTATGAGTGACTACCCTACAGTGAGCATTTCCGCTGAGTTGTTTCTGCTCCTCATGGATATTATCATTTTGGGACCTTCCTTACTTACTTATCCTTTCTTAGGGACTGTGTTTCAACTTCAGGGTTTCAGAGACTTTTAACTCTCTCCTCCTGGGAGTGTGCTGGCCGCGTTAAGACTTGTATGTTTATTTGGATGTATGCCACATTTCATATTGTAAGACTTGATGTTTATTTGGATGTATGCCACATCTCATATTGATGATACTATGAAATTCACTGTTGATATATAAAGTCTTTACGTGTGTGACTATTACCTGCATAGTTATTATTTCCATTCAGTTCTACTGTGTATTTTGGACTTAGTGCTAACACGGTCCCCCCTGTTGTATAGAGGGATTTGTAGTTCACCTACAATCAAAGAGCATTCAGAACTCCAGCAACGATGGAATTGAACCAGTCTTGGCACACAGAACTCCCAGAAAATACTGAAAGGGTTTGGTGGAGATTAACCTTGAGTTTTGGAGTTGTAGTTCACCTACATACAAAGAGCACTGCAGACTCAAACAATGATGGATCAGGACCAAACTTGGCACAAATACTCAATATGCCCAAGTGTGAACACTGGTGGAGTTTGGGGAAAGTAGACATTGACATTTGGGAGTGGGAGTTGCTGGGATTTATAGTTCATCTACAATCAAAGAGCCCCTTGAACCCCACCAATGACAGAATTGGGTCAAACCTCCCACACAGAACCCCCATGAATAACAGAAAATACTGGAGGGATTTGGGAGGAGTTGACGCCTGCTCTCCCCTCCTTGCTCGGAGTCTCAGAAACAGCCCTCTGCTTGGCTGAGAGGCCTGCCAATCACAGCAGAGGAGGGCTTTTGGTGGGAGGATTTGTTGTCTGTTTCAAAAAAGGAAGAGAAGGACAGGCTGAGAGATCTTCAGCCTTCTCTGCTAAAGGAGTTCCTAAGGCCATCATAAATATGTGTTTTCTGATCGTCTTTGGTGACCCCTCTGAAACCCCTCTCACGCCCGCCCCCCAAGGGTTCCGACTCCCAGGTAGAAAAACGCTGATGTAGGGCAAACCAGACATAACCATTTTAGTGTAGATTATGCAAACACATTTCATTCATTTAAAATATTATTTGGCACATTTTGTTGTTATTAATTTCTGAAACTGCAAACTTGCTCAAAAATTATGGAGCAGCAGAAATCCAGAAAAGGAGTGAGCTTGGAATAATATGTTGTCTTCTTGGTAATATCCTGTCTATATTAAAATTAAAGTGTAATTAAACAATTTATAGATCATAATTCTATGTATTTAATTGCCTCTTAATGTGACGTCTCTACTGGCGTTTTCATGCCTATTTGAATCTTTTTAAAAATATATATTTTATTAGGATTTTTCCAATATATACAAAATATAAACAGCTAATAACTAGACATAGAGCTTTCTAGAGCAGTGTTTCCCAACCAGTGTGCTGCGGCACACTAGTGTGCCGTGACCGATCATCAGGTGTGCCATGGGAAATTGGAACCTTACCCTTTTTCGCCCTCCTGCCGAACACATTTTCTTCTCCACTCAGGCTTCCTTCTTCCCAGCCTCGCTCTGCTCGCTTTGCTCACGCTGCCGCTTCTGCCGCCATTTTGATCCGAGGGGCCAGCGTGAGCGTGTTCAGGAAGGGAGGAGGGAGGGAGGAAGACATAGACTCGCCCCACATCTTCTTCCCTCCCCCTCCCTCAAGAGGCAAAGCAAGCAGAGCGAGGCTGAGAAGAAGGGAGCCCGAGTGGAGAAGAAAAAATAAGTGTTCGGCAGGAGGGGGAAGAAAGGGCACGAAGGGGAAGGGAAGGAAGAGGTCTCTGTCGAAAGCTGGCATGGGCAAACTTGGACCATCCAGGTGTTTTGGACTCCAACTCCCACCATTCCTAGCAGCCTCAGGCCCTTTTCCTTTTCCCCCCTCAGCCACTTGAGAAGGAAAGGGCCTCAGGCTGTTAGGAATGGTGTGAGTTGAAGTCCAAAGTGCCCAGAGGGCCGAAGTTTTCCCATGCCTGTTTTAGGGACCTTAAAGTGGTGAGCCTCCTTCCAACATTGCGATTCTGGATAGAAAACAAACAACAACATAACATTGTTTGAGTCCACAGTGCTCTCTGGGTGTAGGTGAACTACAACTTCCAAACTCAAGGTCAATTCCCAAGCAAACCCTTTCAGTACTTTCTGTTGGTAATGAGAGTTCAATATGCCAAGTTTGGTTCAATTCTGTTGTTGCAAGAGTTCAGGATGCTCTTTGATTGTGTGTCAACTATAAATCCCAGAAACTGTAACTCCCAAATGTCAAGGTCTATTTTCCCCAAACTCCATCTGTGTTCACATTTGGGCATATTGAGTATTCATGCCAAGTTTGGTCCTGAGCCAACATTGTTTGAGTCCACAGTGCTCTCTGGATATAGGTGAACTACAACTCCAGAACTCAAGGTCAATGCCCACCAAACTCTTATAGTATTTTCTCTTGCTTATGGGAGTTCTGTGTGGGAAGTTTGTGTCATTTTGGTTGGTGGTGTGCCCCAGGATTTTGTAAATGTAAAAAATGTGCCATGGCTCAAAAAAGGTTGAAAAACACTGTTCTAGGGGGGAAAGAATAGATAGTTAAGACAAGGAAAATGTGTTGGAAGGGGGAGGGTTAACTTGACTTCCATCCCTCTTCCTGTCATATTCTCTATTCTTCATTATATCTTAAAATCTACAATAATCACAGAAAACAGCTCTTTCCCATTGAGATTCCACTTTTATTTTGCAAAGACTAGTTCACATGATTTCCATTCTTCGAGACTTGACTTGACTACTGTAATGCCCTTTATGTTGGCCTTCCCTTGTTGGTGACCCGAAGACTTCGACTGGTACAGAATGCGGCAGCCAGACTCCTCATGAGAACCCCTGTGAGGAATGATATAACACCTGTCCTATACTGACTGCATCGAATTTCATATTGAGATATTAGATATTTAGATGTTTTTAGTGGTTCAGGCATTCAACTTGTGTTTTACTGTAAATCGCCCAGAGCCAACTGGGATGGGCAATTAAATCCCTAAATAAATAAATAAATAACTTAAAATATTCTTCTAAATACGACCAGCCTGTCGATTTTGTTATTTTGCCCGTATTTTTTCTTCATCAAAAAAGTTTTTAGATTTATCCATGTCTTTTATTACAAGTATCTTATCAAGCCACTGTTCTTTGGTCGAAGTAGATTCTATTTTCCAATATCTTGCATATGTTATCCTAGCCGCTGTAGTAAAGAAGGTAAACAATTTATCCAGGTTTCGTCTGGAATTGTATCATACATTCCCAACAAGTAATATTCCGGTTTCATTGCCAATGTTATATTTAGAATTTTTAAAAAACTTTCTTTATAGATCATTTTCCAGGAAGTAGCGGTTTTACTACGACTCCACCACATATGGTAGAATGAGCCCGCACATTCTCTACACTTCCAGCATTCATTGTCTATGTTTTCGTACATAATTTTCAACTTTTCTGGTGTAATATACCATCTATGGATTATTTTCATCCAATTTTCTTTGAGGTCAGTAGCATAGTAGGTAATACTTTAATTTCTTTGTCCAAATTCTTTTAGTTTTATAGGTCTCTCAATGTTTCTCGCCCACTTAATCATAGAATTCTTGATGTCTATTTGAATCTGTATTGACTCCTGCGCTGCTGTCTAGAAGACCAAATTAAAAATACTGCCCAATCTACTTGGGCAAATAAATTAATCAACTCACTGAGATCCTGTGGGATACCCACAGAATACCTGAGCAACAACACCACCAAAGTCAGAGCAGAGGTGAAACTGAGAATCTTAGACATCCAAGCCCAAGAGAATCTTGCGTGCTTTGCTAGTGTAGGCTCTTTGAAATGGCTAGCAGCACTGAATTCCAGCTTCAGCCGTGCCCCTTACTTGATGGCCAACCTTCCAAGACAGTTAAGAGTGACTCTGACAAGGGCAAGGTTTGAACAGAATGAGTCAATGGTTAGATACGGTAGATACAGGCATGTAGCCAGGGGGGGGGGGCTAAGGGGGCTTCAGCCCCCCCCCCCCGAAATTCTCAGGGTGGTCCGTGAAAAGGCCTTACTGGTACATTATTTAAACTGTAATGTTTATTCATATCATGATCTGATCACCATGCTCATTATATCCCACATTAATGGGGTTATTGGGATAACAATACAAAAGATTTGCTAGGGTAGACCCTCTTCCACCCAGTCTCAGCCCCCCCCCCCCCCGAACCAAACTCAGCCCCCTCCGAAACAAAATCCTGGCTACGGCCCTGGGTAGATACCATTCCATCCCTTACTCAGAGAGAACATGTGTCTGTGGGGCCAAGGAGGTGGAAGATTTAAATCATATCCTCCACCAATGTGCAATTTATGAAAAAGAAAGGAAATCCCTTCTTGAAGTCTATTTACTCAACAAAGCTCACTGGTCTCTGACCAATAGAAACATATTCCTCCTCTCTAATCCCAATCAGTTAGTAATGTCAAAAACAACAACATTATTTTATAAAGCCAGTAAAAGTAGGCAAAGATTCATTGCATCAATTGGGATTGATTGTAGAGGGGATGAGGATACATGAGGATCAAATAGAAGGTTATTTGACCAAAAGAATCAGCAAGGTAGAGGTGATAGGAGAATATTTGCTACTCCACCATGGAACGGCTGTTTAATGTACTGTTGTACATTATGGAACCATTGTTTAATGCTTGATATATTTATCTTTTCTACATGGTTTGTTCTATTTGATATAGCTTTGCGGCTAATGCAATAAAATTTGATATGATATGATATGAATCTGTATTGGTTTTTATATTCCATATTCACCTTGAGCCCTTGGAATTGGGAAACGGCAAACAATATAAATGTATGAAATATGTCCCCTCCTCCTCACTTTCGTCTTTGAGGGAGCAGTAATGTGGCTAGGTTTGCATCATAATGCTCTTATGAAGCACAAATAATAAATATAATGAAGATTATGCAATTAGGTGTTCTCTGCTTTTTTTCTTCCAAGCATGGGGAACCTGTTTAAGGAGTCTGGCTCGGAGCCAAATAAATTCATCATTGTGTGAGCCACTTGGATACATCAAGCTGTGGTTCCTTCTGTTGGTGAAGTTTGGGGATAAATGTGAATTTTTGTGTAATAAAACCATATAATCAGAGGAGGATGTGATAGAAGTTCAGCATGACCCCCCATTTCCACTGGGGATACATTCCAATGTACACACACCTAGATACCTGAAACCATGGATAATAGCATACCTTACATTTGACTATACTTCTACCATAGTTACCTATGAGTAAAGCTGCCTTGAGTACCCTTTCGGGTATAAATATGGTATTTATATTAGTTGCAGCTAGAAACAATATTGGGGAAAAGTAAATTATCAATGGGCTATCACATATTCCGAATAGTCAGGCTTTTAACCAAAGAACACGAAATAGGCGAAGAAAACATTGGTTTTTAAGATACAATTGGTGTATGAAGGTGAGGAACTAGCATTTATCTATTGTAGGAACGAATTGCTGAAAATGTGATCAATACATATTGTTGCCAGGTAAGAGCTCTTGGGGCTCATGAATATTATTACATGTTCTGCATAATCCTAACTACCACGTTTCCCCAAAATAAGACACTGTCTTATATTTATTTTTCCACAGGAAGACACAATATGGCTTATTTTCAGGGGATATGAAGATCTGCATAGTCAAAGCAATTGTATTCCCTGTAGTAACCTATGGATGTGAGAGCTGGACCATAAGGAAAACTGAGCGAAAGAAGATAGACGCTTTTTAACTGTGCTGCTGGAGGAAAGTTCTGAGAGTGCCTTGGACCACGAGGAGATCCAACCAGTCCATACTTCAGGAAATAAAGCGCAACTGCTCATTGGAGGGAAGGATATTAGAGGCAAAGATGAAGTACTTTGGCCACATCGTGAGAAGACATGAAAGCTTGGAAAAGACAATGATACTGGGGGAAACAGAGTTGCGACAAAGAACATAACAAAATGTAACAACCATGAACAGAGCAACAGTAAAGTGCAGAGAGACAAACGGCACCAACAAGCAATGAAACAAGTAGGGGGGAGAAAAACGAGACTGCCTCCACATGTGGCCAGGCAGTGTCCCAGGCAGCCTTAAGTAAGCTGCCAGGGCGGAAGTGTGAGCCGGCCAGAAGCAGTGAGGGGGTGGGGTGGAGCCAGCCCCCTCATTGGCCAGCCAGCGTGGATGGTGGGAAGCCTTCCCACCACCCCAGGGGCTTCTGGGGAGAAGAAGCCCCCCTCAGGCGAAGAAGATGGCACGAAGGCACGCTGCCCCGCAACCTGCTTTGCCGGTAAGTCGGCCAAGCCCATTGTGTGGGGTGAGAGAGACCCACAGACCATTGCTGATCAGTGCTGGGGAGCAGCAGCTTTACTGGTATTTGTGGGGGATGAAAGAGACCCACAGACTGTTGCTGGTTCATGCTGGGGGAGAGAGACCCACAGTGCTGAGTAACCACTTTACTTATTCACTGTGAGGACACATAATACCTAAAGCAAAGTGTCCTGCTCCTCACTTCACTGAAGAGACTTTTACTTCACTTTCTATGTCTACCTCTATGCCTCTTGCAGCACGCACAGAAAGGCTGGGACCTGACAAGGGGAGCCGACCGTGTACGCTGCATAGCCATGCCTATCACTATGTCTTATTTTCGGAGTGGCTTATATTAAGCAAATGCTTAGAAATCCTGTTATGGCTTATTTTATGGGTGTGCCTTGTTTTGGGGAAAACAGAATATAAGGCAGAGTTTGCCAACTATGGGAGGCTATGGGGCAACATTAGCCTCCTAGTAGAACTTGGGGGCAGCTCTTCCATGCTTCCAGCAGGGATGCATTTTTGTTTTAAAATTTTCAAATTTCTAGCATTGCAGTAACGTAAAACCTCAGTGAAAATTAAAGGGCATCATCCCATGAGAGGAGTTGCGTGTGCAAGGGTGACACACCTCACGCCAAGGACAATAACACAGACACAAGTGGTTGGATGAAAATGGCCACAACTCATTTATTGAAAACAGGAACAAAGGGTTGGCAGCCATGCATGGGTCCTCGATCACGGTCGAACAGCCCCCACTAATGTCCAAAGGCCTATGCAAGCCTGGGGTGCGAGTGGCCCAATGCCTGTCCACAGAAACTCGGAACCCCGGGGGCCTGGGCGTTATCCTCGTTACAACCAAGGGGCGATAAGCCAGCCTGATCCAGGGGCCATGCCACATGCCAAACACGGAGGTGTGACAAAGAACATAGTAACGCATAACCATGAACAATGCAACAATGACATGAAGAATGAACAAAATGGACACCAACAAGCAATGCAATAAGTAGGGAGGATGATCCAGGGACCATGCCACACGCCACAAAAAGGGGTAGGGGTAAGGAGGCACCTTTACACACACACCCCTTTTCCGCCAACCCAAATTCCTATCCTCAATAACCAGAACTGGCGACTGGCAGCCACCCTGGAGCAACGTGCAGGTCTCGGGGAGATGTAGCCATGTCCACGGCTCAGATCGCAGTTTTGTGGTGCCTATAAACTTCACCCCGTCCACAGGGGCAGCAGCAGCTTACGCTGGTGACTGGCAGCCACCAATTCCAGCCCACAGAGGCAACGGCGACAGCCTGGATTCTCTCACAAGTGAGCCACTGCTGTATGAAGCCAGGCCAGAGTGACAAGCAGCCACTGATCCCTGTCCACAGGTGCAACGGCAACAGCCTGGATGCTCTCCCAAGTGAGCCGCTGTTGCATGACACCAGGCCGAACCTCGTCCATGAGGCTCCAACCATCATCCTCCCGGTGCCTCGGACTGCTTGTCCTGCCTTCCACTCAAATCTTGGCCGCCTGATTCCTCCCTGAAGCTGAGCCATGCTCGCTCCAAGCACATGGGTTTCAGTTCCACTCTACGTCCTGCCCATGGCCCTGCAGGAGAAAGAAGAAGAACCACCGACAGCTTGGGCACCTAGGAGGAGGCCCGGTCTGACATAAGAGGTATACGCTGATGAATTGTAACTACCCGTGGCTATGATTACGCCTATGGGGACACCGCCAGCAGCTGCTGAAGACGCTGCCCCAAACCTGAATGAGTGCCCACCATCTAATTATGCGGCAGGCCCAACCCATGCATGAGGGCTCTGCAGAAAACTGCCATGAACTGATATCTGGTGAGGGGTCCCATCAAGATGCACAAATAAGGAGCTTGGGGAGGTGCCCCTGGAGCTGAGGAACCTGGCCCATGTCATAACGGGCACAATTGAACTCTCTCAAGGCCCTGAATACATAGGGGGGCATCCTCCCCCCCCTAATTCCGCCTTGGACTTACGGATCCTGATAGACCTGGAATTCCCCTGGATAACCACATAGTTGAGGTACAGGGCTCCACCAGAGGAATCCGCCTAAACAGGGCCATAGCCAGGATTTTGATTGGGGGGGGCTGAGTTTGGTTCGGGGGGGCTGAGACTCGGTGGAAGAGGGTCTACCCTAGCAAACCTTTTGTATTGTTATCCCAATAACCCCATTAATGTGGGATATAATGTGCATGGTGATCAGATCATGATATGAATAAACATAACAGTTTAAATAATGTACCAGTAAGGCCTTTTCACGGACCACCCTGAGAATTTCGGGGGGGGGGGGCCTGAAGCCCCCTTAGCCCCCCCCTGGCTACATGCCTGCGCCTAAAGGTTAGCCACCCTCTCCCCTGGACGTATGGGCCCTAATGAAAAATTAGAGAAGACTGCAAAGAATAACTCAACCTTGTAACGGGATGTGAAGATCCTGCCGCCTGGGAGAATGCTTCCTCCAACACTTCATGAGCTTCGTGTTCCTATAAGACTGGTAAAGATCCTTGCTGCCTGGTAGGCCTTGAATGTAGCCGGCACAATAGATTGCAACCGTTCTAACCAGGCCTCCCATTCCCAATGGTCCAAAGTTCCAGCAGGAACTGTACGGGCATGAGGTCAGCATCTGGAGCTAGGAACCGAGAACCTGTCTTCCTCGGAAGCGGGACAATGCATCTGCCATTTCATTGCTCACACCTGGAACGTACTGCACTGAGAAAGAGATGTTAGCCTGCAGCATATCAATACAAATCGCCTGATGCGCCTCATGACCCGAGGGTCCCTCAGTCTTCTCCTGTGCTAAAGGGATGACAAAAGCAGGCCATGGTCTGGCATGAAAGAAGCATTAGAGGGCACTGGTCGCTGCTCTGCCTGCCCCAAAACCGTGAATCATCTGGTGATGGCGTTAGAACGGGGCAAAGTCCTGTCAACCCCCTCCAGGAAGGTGCTAAAAGGCTCAACTGCAGCACAGCTTACCGCGCAACCCCTGGGCATGGCCTGATCGAAGTACCAATGATTGTGAAATGTGAAGCCCAGGAGGATGGAGATAGAGACATAAGATACTGTTCTTACTGGAACAACTTGGACTCTCAGATGCAAGTCCAGTAAGTCCATCCATGGAAGTGAATTACTGGAAAAATTGCCTCAGAAAGTGAACTGTTACCGGACAATGGCGCAACACCTGGGCATGATCAAGTCATATACCAAAGAATGATGAATGTAAAGCTCGGGAGGTAGTACTCAGACAACAGATACCGGACTCAGCGAATTTATTGGCCTCTCAGGTGCAAATCCAATGAGTACACCCAGCTATTGGAAAAAAAACTGCTGTACGTCTGTGGGATGAGGAGGCTGACCTCTCAGCAGCTGTAGGAATACTGTGCAGGAAGACCAGTGAACCAGCTGAACATGGAGATGCACTAATAGACTGGACCATACAAAAACAAAAGATTGTAGCCTCGTCAACAACTGAAGCAGAGAATTTGTCCGCAGCGGAAGCATGCAGACATCAGAAATGGCTTCACATGGTACTGCTTGCTTTTTTGGCATATGGGAAACAACCAATAGGTGTCTGAAAGACAATAAAGTTGTCTAAAACGTGCCCAAACAGAGAGAATCAGCCCACTGCTCAAACATATGGATGCTAAATATCATATTGTGAAGAATGCTAACAAGGATATTTTGGGCTGGACTATTGCAAATCAGGAGGTATGATTGCAGATATCCTGACAAAGCCGTGAGCCAGACAAGCTCATGCTGACTGCACAAGACTCCTGCTCTAATGAGTAGCTATCCCAGATTAGAGAGGGATCCTTCCCCAATAATCCGGTAGCAAGCTTATCTAAGAAGGGCTTTTGAAGGGGGGGGGGGGCGGTAGTCATACCCATCTATGCATGCCACAGTCTCTTCCCTATTTTATTACCCAAGAATGAGATCTGTGTCAGAAACGTAAAACTTCATATATAGGAATAATGTCCTGGGCTGGCCATGAGGCTGACTCCGTTATCTGGCCAGATCTCCTGTTGTCTTCCCTGGAAACTATCCTTGATGACTGCAGGGGGAATGTCTCTGAGGCAAGTTTTGAGCTACCCAATTCAGTACAACAAGGTCAGTATTTAGATCCTCAGGACACCTTACAGGAAAGGGACATAGTCAATTCTCAAAGGGGGCAGGCGCTGGTGATTGGTGACTGCCTCCTAAGAGGACGGAAATGGAGGTCTGGGAACCATATAGGATGTGTTTTTGAAATATACTGCCTCCTCCATGAAGGGGGGTCATGGTGTCATCCTACGCCCGCCTCGCTCCCTGCGCTCCACCATTTTGGAAAGGTGGGGGGAGCGCTCCCCAGGAAGGGAGGGGGGAGCGATCCGCGGTTAAAGGGATCTCCATAGGAATCAATGAATTCAGTATCCACAAGTTGAAAGTTTCGCCGATTTGCCTCGTTTTTGCCCCAAACCACTCTGCCGATTCTCCCATCCTCTCTTCTTCCTTCCTCTTCTCTCTCTAACTCTCTCCGGCCTGGGGGAAGCCCGGAAAAGTGGCCGCTCGCACTCAGCGGCTCTTGCGGTCTCAGTTCATCTGAGGATAATCGGCCCCCACTTTTTTCGCATTAAAGTCCCACTCTCTCTACAGCAAACCCGTGCCCAAAACCTGCAGAAAGTTGGCGATTTGGACTCAAAGGGGCCCTGCAAGGGGGGAGCGGGTCCCCAGCATTCTGCCACATTGGGAGACTTAGTTTGCAAGGACCAGGACTCATTTTTCCTCCATTTTCAACCATTTCTTTCCTGAACGGACTCGAGATCCCTTTCCCTGGCTGGAAACTGTCAGAGAGCCCTAAAATACATCTATGGACTTTGGGGGGATGGGAAGATGCCGCTGCCTCGGTGGATCGCGCAGAAGGAAGCGCGCTGGGATCCGTGCGAGTAGGGAGGCTTCGAACCCGCCACCCGAGTCCCCGTGGCTGGGATGGAAAGTTCGCTAAGGACACTGATCATGGACTTATTTACTGCTGTTTCTCTACATTGGGTTTGCCCCGTACAAGCGGGCTTTGCTTAGGGCTGAGGCATGCAAGATCTCTCCCCTGCTCTGGAAATACATAGTTTCCCCAAGGACCCTCACCAGCTGACTGTTCCCGGTTTTGCCCCTTTCTCTCTTCCTGGACATTGTGATTCTCCCCAAGACTATGGCGCCCAATTGCACACCATAAGTTACTGGTTACATCTAGAGGAATCTAGAGGAAACCTGCTTTCTACTGATGTTTTTAAGATTATTTTTCTCTGGGAAGGAGGTTGCATGGGAATGTTATGGGATGATTGCTGGGGGACATCTGGCTTGTCTTGTCTAAATTGTATCCTTATGTGTTCCCCTTTTGTGTCACTGTAACGTTTAAGATAACGCCCTCGACCAGAGAGTTCCAAAGATTAACAGAGCACAATAACCTTCCTTCCCATCCATTTTCCCTTGCACAAAAAATACTTTTAGAAGATGCTAAGTTCCTTGAACAGGGGCTGTCCTGTAACCTATACTTAGATCTTCTTGCACATGTGTCTGTTTTACGTCGGAGCTTGCCCATTTAATGAAACCTGTGCCTGGACATTTGATCATAACCCAGAAACATGGCTGCTCCATTGTGAGATTCGGACCCTTGCAAACCAGCCGAAATAAGACACTTTTTGGATTACTTTAAACTAAGAAACCATCTTTCCCGCTCAGCCAGTAACTCCCAGACAAAGGAAGTTTCGGCATGGACAAAGAAAACCATTAAGGAATTCAAATTCACAATAGCTAAGGTGGGCTCGTAGCTCCAACGGACGCTCGCCCACCCCAAGGCAACATTCCCACATAGGTAACTTCCTCTTTCACCCATCTGTTCCTTTGTGCCCTTTCCCGCCTTGCGCAGCCCGGCCAGGATTAGCTAAATTCAAAAGAACTTGCTATTCGCTGATTGGCTCAGGTGCGCCAGCCGGCTTCTGGCCCAGCTGACTTTGACATCTGAGCCTATCAGCTGGAGCCGCACGTAAGTAGGGAGGGTGCGCAATTCAAATGTAAATGACTGCTTTTCTATATATTTGTGTGTACAACCCATTAAAGACATGTTAGATTTTTGGAACCAGCGTGTCCTGCTATCATCCTTTTTCAGCTGAATAAGATTCTTCTCTCGGTATTGGCGTTCTTCCGGTCTGGGTGAGCTTTGATCTGGGTTACAATGGGATTTGTAGTTTTCAAGGGATCACCTAGACTCCGGCCGAAAATCCTCACTATCTAGGGGCGGTCAGGGCTCTGTCCCCTTATGGGAAGGGCCCCTATTTCTATTGTTCAGTAACACTATTCTGCTTAGGTTAGACCTCACTTGGAATTCTAGCTCAATTCTGCACACCATGGTTCAGAAGAGATATGGCAAGCTGGAAGGTGTCGAGATGAGGGAAACTAAACTGATAAAGGTCTGGAGACCATGCCCAATGAGGGGCTTCTTAGAGAACTGGACATGTTTTTGTTTTGTTTTTTTTGCTTGGCTAAGGAAAAGTTGTGAGGAGACATCATAGCTATGTATAAATCTGTGAAAGGAAGCCATAAGAAGGAGGGAGCAGGTCTGTTTTCTGCTGCCCTGGAATCTAGGGCACAGAGCCATGGTTTGAAATTATAGGAAAGGAGATTCCACCTGGGCATAAGGAGGGCTGCCTGACTGTAAATGCTGTTCAGCAGTGGAAGTCTCTACCTAGGGGTGTGGTGAAAGCTCCTTCCTGCGGGCCGTAGTGGTTTCTTCGGCTTCCTGCCTGGCCGACCTCTGGGTTGCGCTTTCGCATGGAGCCATGATCGAAGAGACTTGTAACACAGAACTGCAACTGGACACGAACAGTTAGCACCACAGGGCAAGCAAAGGGCACCCAGGAGGGAAAGAGACACCAGAAAGATATGGATCATCCTAAAAATGGAATGGCCATATCTCTCACAACAGAGGTGCCCCTGGGGGCTCCAGTGCGAGGAGATTAAATAAATAACAGTTAAGATTGCATAGAGCACAGATACCTTCCCACCTGAGCGGCACCCGTTGATCTGCTCACATTTGCACGTATATACACAACAGGCCCCGCCCCGCCAGGAGAAGCAGGAAGCAGCCAGGAGCATGGGCATAGGCCCGCAGAGCTGGGAGGCCAGAGCGAAAGAGGCAGGGAGGACCAGCGAGGACTGGGGCAGGCCAAGACCCGCCCTCCCCTCCACCAGAGGTCACAGGTCCCTGCCCTGTGCACGGGGGAACAGGGAAGGGCCAGGAACGGAGACTGGCCCAGCCGCGCCCGGGAGAAGCTAAGGGGAGGGAGGAAGAGCATCCCCCACATACGCAAGGGCGAGGGGCAGGAGAGACCCCCGTCCCCGTCCCAGGCGGCTGCTGGAGAAGGGGGGGAAGGTGACGACAGGAGGAAGGAAGGCAGTGAGCCCGGGGAGGGAAAAAAAGGGAGCAGCCCCCCCATCCCAGGAGAACAAAGAAAGGAAAACTGGGCCATAGGCCCCAAGCACACCAAATCCTGAATGCTGCTGCCGTCGCCTCTGCCGCCGCTCAGAGCTGCAAAACAGAGCTGGCCCCCACGTGCAGCCTGGGCAGCCCTGGGCGGCCTTAAATAGGCTGCCCAGGCGGAAGTGCAGGCCCAGCCGGCGCAAAGAGGGAGCAGGGCGGGGCCCGCCCCGTCATTGGTCGGCCAGCCCCTGCATCTCTACGCAAAATGGCGGCAAGGATAACCCTGCCCTGCAACCCGATTGGCCGGTAAGTCGGCCAAGCACAAAAGCGGTGGGAATCGTTTCCTAAGTGTGGCGTTCAGTGGTCTTCCTTTTCCTCATCCCACCTTAAAATACAACAGTTGCCATTCTGTTGAGATTTGTAAAAATCCAAGTAAAGAAAAAGAAATGAGAGTTTGATTACTTGGGTATACTTGTGAGTAAATGGTGTTTGTGTTGCTGTATACTTTTGTGTAAGAAATTCCTAGCCTGTGTAGTTTTACAGCTAGGTGCAAGCCCTGAGTACAGTTAATTAACTAGGCCCACCTGGGCTAATTGGGTGGGTGGAGTCTTGGGGCTATAATTTCCCCTTGTTGCTCATTGTGTGTTGTTGCTCATATCGGGGCAAAGAGAAGATGGGTATGCTTCTGGATTTATGTAGCTCAAACTGGAGCAAGAGAAGCTGAATGTTTACAATGTTTTTGAGAGAGAGAGCTGGAAGAAGCAGCAGTGTGTTATTTATATGAATCTGCTGTAAAAGGCTTCATTGTTTTGCTCGAACAGTAAGTAGTTTCTGGGCAGAAGAAACAGGGCAAAGTTTTGTTTGTATTTTGCCTTTATCTACTGTTTCTGTTTTTGTCGTAATTGAAGCTGAAGTTTAAGCAAGTTTTGTTGAAGCAAGTTGCTGAATGTTTTTGTTTGAAGTTTTTGCAAGAAAATGAACAATAAAAGATAAATTTCCCTGCCATTTTTGGCATGAAAGACTGTATACTTATCTTGTCTACGTTGTTGCCTATGTGAGGGAAAACAGCTGTGTTTTTCTAGTCAGCCGGAGCATACTAAGTCCATCCACGCACAACTTCCACTGTGCAGAGCAGAAGATTACAACTCACATCATTCTCCTAAGTGTGGTGTTCAGTGGTCTTCCGTTTCCAAAGGAAACGGAGAATTTAGCCATGGTTCCCATCCCACCTTAAAATACAACAGTTGCCATTCCACCTTGGGATGCCTGGTTTCAGCTGTTTCTATGTGCACTGAAAGCAGTCAAGGCAATTATTGCTTAACTCCCCAAAACTCTGTTTCTCTCATTTTTAAAGACGAAATCCACCAGAAGCGATGCTGCATTGTTTCATGGACTCTGTCTTGAAAGTAAAGAGAAATGATAAGAAGACTATTCTTCCCACTTTCCCCACCTTATGGTATGAGGTCCTGAGAGGGGCATGAGAGATCCTCTCTCCAGGATGGCCCCACAGTTCCAACGCTTTTAATCAGATGCAGAAGTAGCAGATACATGCAGATGTTGTAGTCACTGTAGAGCTGTCCATGATAGAGCACGTCTAAGGTCATTATGAGATTTAGAACATCAAGTTCCCGTAACACCAGCATGCAATTTGTTTAAAAGGTTCTATGACCCTAATTTTTGCAAGTCTGCGATCATCAGAACCTTGATGCGGATAAAGCAAAACTACTCTAAGTAGGTAGGTAGCTCATCTTCCCAAGGGAGTGATCTTCATCTAGTTTGGGGTGAGATTACAGGTTCAGCAGCAACATGATCTATCTTTATTACTGCTGTAATTACCAACTAGAAAAGGAGTTTAGCCCAGAAGCAAGATGATCAAAGGAAGCTCCCAAACTTCTTTATCTCTACACATAAAACCTAAGAAACCCTCCCCAATCCACGGCTACCACTGCTTGAAAAAGAAAGGAATACTGAACATGAAGATATATTGCCTCAGAATTCTGAGGTTACATCATTAGATGTACAGGTCTATGAAAAAATGCAATCAACACAGGCAATCACTGTGTGGGTTCGAATGATTGACCCCATGTGCCAGTTTTGTAGCTAAGGGCTGCCAGATTTCACAATGCTGCCCCTATCATCACTCGTTGATCACCATGGGATTTTGTTGGTTTTGTTGCTTGGAAGATACCTGCAAATTTGTTGTATGAGTAGCAACTGGTGCACAGTGGCCAACACACATGACTCTCCAACCTCGGTAAGGAAACACACGCGTGGTTCCAACACGATTTTATTGCTACAAAATGAAGCCAATGACATGGGTGTTATGATGATTGGTGGCCTCTTATCTGTTGAAGCCTTTATAGCCATTCACTCAGTGGCCACAGAACTGGGACAAAGGAATAGCTGGGAAGTTGATTTCCCAGTGACAGTGAGAAAGGCCTCTTATCTGTTGAAGCCAGCTCCTTCAAAGGACATTTCAACCTCAAAATTCATAATTCAAAACCTAAAACCAACAATAAATCAGTCCATGCAAGAACTCTTACGGAAGATCTAAAATGATGACTTAGGTCAGAACAGGCCTGGATCAGCTCTGTGAAGGCCAAACATCACACAGAACTGATCTGGGATAGCCAAAGTTAGGGGATAATGTAGTCCAAATTCTGGTGCAGAATTCAGTGTATCCCATGACTTTGGGCCCATCTGAATTGAACTTTCCATAACTATTCTCACTGCCATCCTATGTTTTGTGATGGTGTAGTGAGTGCCACTTCTATGTAAAATGTTATTTATATCAATCATAGATGAAAGATGATGCTGTCAAGGTGATGCATGCCATATGCCAGCAAATATGGAAAACACAAGAATGGTTATCAGATTGGGAAAAATCAACCTATAGCCCCATATCAAAAAAGGGAAACGCTAAAGAATGCTCAAACTTTTGAACAATGGCACTTATTTCCCATGCCAGTAAGGTAATGCTCAAGATCCTACAAGGAAGACTCCAACAACACATGGAGAGAGAGTTGCCAGATGTACAAGCTGGGTTTAGAAAAGGCGGAGAAACGAGAGACCAAATTGCCAATATCCGCTGGATAATGGAGAAAGGAAGGAAGTCTCAGAAAAACATCTATTTCTGTTTTGACTATTCTGAAGTGCTTGACTGTTTGGATCATAATATATTACAGCAAGTTCTTGGTGGTATGGGGACACCAAGAGAGCTTATCTGTCTTTTGAGGAATCTGTATAATGACCAAGTAGCAACAGTACGAACAGACCACAGAACAACAGACTGGTTCAAGATTGGGAAAGGAATACGGCAGGGCTGTCTAGTGTCTACTCTCACCCGACATATAGAACTTACATGCAAAACACATTATGCGACATGCGGAGCTTGACAAATCCAAGGCTGGAGTTAAAATTGCTGGAATAAACATTGACAACCTTAGATATGCAAATGATATCACTTTGATGACTGAAAGCGAGGAAGAGCTAAAGAGCCTTCTAAGTAAGGTGAAAGAAGAAAATGCAAAAGCTGAGTTGCAGTTAAACATCCAAAAAACCAAGATGATGGCAACCAGACTGACTGATAACTGGCAAATAGAGGGAGAAAACATGGAGGCAGTGACAGACTTTGTATTTCTAGGTGCAAAGATGACTGCAGATGCAGAATGCAGCCAGGAAATCAGAAGACGCTTCCTTCTTGGGAGGAGAACAAGGACCAATCCTGATAAAATAGTGAAGAGTAGAGACATCACACTGGCAATGAAGATCCGAATAGTCAAAGCAATGGTATTCCCCATAGCAAACTATGGATGTGAAAGCTGGACCATAAGGAAGGCTGAGTGAAGGAAGAGAGATGCTTTTGAACTATGGTGTTGGACCGCAAGTCCATACTTCAGGAAATAAAGCCCAACTGCTCATTGGAGGGAAGGATATTAGAGGCAAAGATGAAGTACTTTGGCCACATCGTGAGAAGACAGGAAAGCTTGAAAAAAATGATGCTGGGGAAAATGGAAGGAAAAAGAAAGAGGGGCCGACCAAGAGCAAGGTCAATGGATGGTATCCTTGAAGGGACTGGCTTCATCTTGAAGGAACTGGGGTGGCCACGGCCAGCAGGGAACTCTGGCATGGGCTGGTCCTAGAGTCAGAAACGACTAAATGAATAAACAACAACAAAATCATACAGGCGGAAGAGACCACAAGGGCCATCCAGTCCAACTCCCTGCTGTGAAGAAATATACAATCAAAGCACTTGCACTGTTATCTGAAATCTCAGGGTTTGCCCAACATGCCAAACTCCAATTGATTCCAATGATGACATGCAGGGTTGAGGGCAGAGTCAGAGATGGCTGCTCATCAAGGAAGGAAGTCAGGGAAATACTCCCAGACATACCCCACAATCACAGACACTGATATTTTACAGACATTTGAAAAGAATAGATGATTGGTAGAAATTTCAGTCGCAGTCTCATTTGTTCAAAATACATTCATTACTGTAAGTTTTATAGATTGTGATTGGTGTAGTGTGTGGTGGAAAACCTTAAAAAAGCCTTTCATTGGAAGAATTCTTGAGTTTGTCTTCTGTATATTTGCCTCCTCTTTCCACCTCTGGGAGCTCACTGACATAGGAAGTGATTGGTCATAGTATGATATCTGGGTCCGGAAGCTCCATGCGTTACACTGTTTCCGCTTTGCTCCTTCGGGAGCGCTGTTTGTGCAACGCACAACAGGGCGGAGTGAGAGACTGAGGTACTGTAAGCCAGGCTGCACACAGATATTAGAGAAGGAATGTAAGAGTTCTTCAATGGCAAAACCTAAACCCTTACCCTAACGCTAATGCTAACCATAACCCTAAACCTAAATGACAGGAGCCGAGGTTTGGAGCCATGGGATTGGCGCCAACATCCCAGATCCCTGACAGTTAAAACAGAAAGACTAAACAATGGCCAAACTCGGTGTGGGAACCAACGGCCCAACTGTTCTAGCAGGAAGAGGAACGCGGGAAGGGATAAGCGGGAAGAGACTCAAATCAAGGGAGCCATTGGGAGGAAATTGTATATAAGGGATGGGGACGGGGAATTCTGGCATTCTTGGCTTTTTAGTGGCAGCGTGTGTTGCAGTAAAGTTTCCAGTGATATCCAGAGCGTCTCTGTGTGGTCATTTGGGAGCGGCTGCGGACCGGCCACTGACACTAACCCAAACCCTAATCCTTTGCTAATCCCTCCTTTCTATCCTTCCACCAAATGCAACTACAAAGTGCAACTACACCCGCCCTCAGGGTGCCGCTCTCACCACTGTCACTTCCTTTATTCACAACCACTGTTGCAGAATGTGCAGGATGCTCGGAGCTTCCGGACCCAGCTATCATACTTTCACCAAGTGATTTCTCCCCAACTGTCTGATGAGATCCTAAGACAAGGTTGTTGGGACCAGATGTCTTAATGGTTGAGAATGTCCCATTAAGGCGCAGTGAGCCTGCAAGGCCCAGCAGCCTGGAGGGAGGACTCTGCTCCTCTGCAGGGCAGCAGCGGGATCTCTGACTCTGAAAATGAAAATATACAGTTGAGTTCACTATTACCCATGGTTTCATGTAGCTACGCGAAGTCCTGAAACGTATTCCCTTTGTATACAGAGGTCAGACTGTGATTCTAAATATCATCTTTCAGTCACTCTGAACTTAGACCTTAAGCCTGAATACATTATATCTGAGTAGTTAAAAAGTAAATCTAGACTGGTAACTGCATCATATTCTTTTAATCACAAGGTGTCGCCATTTGCCTGCTTCTCTTTCAGCAGATGAAAAGAGGGAAAGGGATAGCAAAATAACAAAAATGTGTGTGTGTGTGTGTGTGTGTGTGTAGTTGGTTACAATAGTTGGTTACTATCTATTTTAAAAACTGTACTCACCTCAAATCAAAAGCTGGCAGTCTGTAGCCTGAGATTTTAGCCCTTAAGACAGCTTTACTCTGCTTTGAGCAAAATTGGGTGATCCTACAGATTTTGCAAGAAACTCTGGAATATCTGTGGATTTTGCAGCTTTGCAGCCTGATCTGTTGTTTAGATGGACACTGCCACCATCGCCTTTTCTCTGCGGTCTGTATGGCTGCTCTCACAGACCATAATGCTCTGGACTTCCCCCTTGTTTAAGAGCTGACGTACACAACCAGAATATGTTAAAAAAATAGATTGCTCACTGCAGTGAATTTTTGCAACCACCAGATGTCTTTATCAGTTTCAGTCTCTTTAAATGTAAAGCAAATACAGTTATCTTCCAACCCCCGAAATAACGAGACAGACAACAGTAGTTGGATCAAATTAGGGCAACTTTTACTTTAAAAGTTACCTATTTAGGTTTAACTTGACTAAACTCAGGTGTCAAGGGAACTAGGTGTGGCAATGGGAAACTCCCCTGATTCCCCTATAACACAAAACTGGTCAACCTCTCAAGGAAAAACACAAGCAAACATCTCAGACAATATTTAACCGAACTCTCAAAATCTCTGGACCAATGGTATCCCCCTTACCCTTAACTGCAGTCCAGGTTAGTTTATTTGTGCACTGGCCCATCCAACTTTGAGGAGTGCATGAGAGAATATGGGTCTATGGATAGCCCTAAACTATTTACGCAGTCCTAATTAAAGACCGCCATCCCAGCTAGCCCCTAAAACAGTATAGGGTAGGCAAAAAACCCCTAGAACATAGAGGGGGGGAAATTCCTACCCGGCCCCCTATTAGCGACCACTATACTGTCAATTGGGCGGGAGTGGTGGGTCAACGCCTAAGGCAAGAATGGCACAGGAGGCTGCCCCAATGTACCAGGCAGCCTCCGCCCATTCCCCAGAAAGTTCCATCTATGAAACCAATCATCTCCCTTCGTGGGAGAAGTTAACAACCTTTCCCCGCCCACTGCGTAGGCAGGGAAAGAGCATTATCTTCCAACCCCCAAAATATCAAGACAGACAACAGTAGTTGGATCAAATTAGGGCAACTTTTATTTTAAAAGTTACCTATTTAGGTTTAACTTGATTAAACTCAGGTGTCAAGGGAACTAGGTGTGGCAATGGGAAACTCCCCTGATTCCCCTTTAACACAAAACTGGTCAACCTCTCAAGGAAAAACACAAGCAAACATCTCAGACAATATTTAACCGAACTCTCAAAATCTCTGGACCAATGGTATCCCCCTTACCCTTAACTGCAGTCCAGGTAAGTGTATTTGTGCACTGGCCCATCCAACTTTGAGGAGTGCATGAGAGAATATGGGTCTATGGATAACCCTAAACTATTTACGCCACAGATTGGAGACGAATGTCCATTCAGTCTCCATCACCCACCAAATCCCTCAACACCAACCTAATGCCTAACTGTAAATCCAAAAGGAATTGAACATTTGCCGTGTCAGACAGATGAACACCATCAACCCTATACAACTGTGGGTTCTCGCACTTGATTAGGTCATGAGCAATGTAGGATCCCCTACCGCGCCGAAGCATCGAACGCATCGCTCAGTTGACCCGCTTCCTGGCTCTCTCCATTAGTCGCGCGTCAACACCTCCATGCCACTTAAGGCACGGTATGATCGCCGACCAAACAATATGAACTAGTGGCCAAGCCCGCCACAACTTGTATATATCCTTTCTAGCTTGAAAAAACAAGGCCTTACCCTGCAATAAGCCAACATCATTACCTCCCAAATGGAGGACCAAAACATCAGGAGGGGGCTCATTCCTATTATTCAACAACAAAGGGATCAAGTGCGCCCAATGAAGGACACGAATGCCCTTCCATTGGACTGTGGCAACACCTAGGTTTTGCCCAAAGGAGGTCCTCAACGCATGCCTTTCAGCCCAGTGAATATAACTGTGCCCGCATATAAGGATCCTCCATCTCCGCACCCCCGCAAACATGTCTGAAACGAGAAAAAACTGGTTAAAACATCGAGGTAGGAATATAACGTTTAAAAACATCGGACTTCCATCTACCTATCCCTTTTATGATATTAGGGTGTAGGCCCAATTGAGATGCAGAGGAAGCTGCTCCAATTCTAAATGAGTGCGTGCCAAATTTATGCTGCCCTAAGCCTAATCGATCCAATGCCCTCTTTGTTATTGTCCAGAATTGGTATTTAGTCAATGGGGCCCCATTCTGATGGCAAAAGAGGTACCCAGCACACTTGGGACGCAATGCTGTAAACTGCTTTAGAGCCAAAACCGGACACATATCCACATCACTGCACCTCTCCAACCTAACCCTACTGCCCATAGCTCGCTGGTCCGTTTTGGAATATCTAATCGAAATGAGGACACTGTCTGGACCCATCTGTACATCTGAATCTAACAATGCACAATGGATTTTGTCCTCCTTGGAAAACGCAACTAACTCACTAACACGCAACGCCGCAAAAAAGGCTGTTAAAGCCACAGCATGAAACAAAACCGCAGCATGAAACATAATGGGACTGACAAATTCTGGGCCAACTTTGCTTCAAACCCTTCAAAATTGTGGGGGTCAAGGGTTCTCGATGGTCTTGGGACGGGCCCTGATGACGGGACCATCCCAACACGATCTTGTGAATGCGGAAGTCATTGGTGGTGTCCGGTAAGCCCTGGGACTTCAACCAATAGGCTAACCCGGCCAATTTAGACCTAATGGATCCTGGGGACAAACCACTCCTGCGGAGATATACACAAAATTGGACTAGTTGCTCATAAGGTAGCGGACTAACCTTGGGTAAATTGTAATGCTGCCTAAATTCTCTAAAATCCCGTACGGCCCTCGTGTATGATTTCTGAGAACTCGGAGCCAACGCCCAAGCCATACCATTCAAAGCCTCGTCACTCCAACCTGTCAAAGATGGCCTGGCATGCGTTCCGGCCGAACGCCTGCGTTGGGTGCGAGCAGCCTGAAGCGCTCCATCTGCATGCGAGATAGAGCGTCAGTTATGGTATTATCAAGGCCCATGATGTGAAAGGCTCGAAACATGATGTTAAACTTTAGGCAATGTAGAGTGAAGTGTCTTAGGGCACCCATCACCCTGGGCGATTTGGACATTAATGTATTGATGACATGGACTGTTGACAGATTGTCACAACAAAAGTGTACCACCGAATTGGCAAATATCCCTGACCACAAAGTAACCGCCACCAGAATGGGGAAGAACTCAAGAAATGTCAAATCAGCAGTAATCCCCTGGGTGTACCATAACTGGGGCCACCTTTCAGCGCACCAGTGGCCCTCAAAGAACACTCCGAAGCCAACAGCGCCTGAAGCATCAGATCCCACCTGAAGTGCATCTTTCAACATTAACTCTTGCCTCCAAAAAGATACCCCATTAAAGTCGGATAAAAATTCCAACCATGTTGCAAAATCCACACTAATGGCCTGAGTAACGCTGATGCGGTGATGGGGCGATGTTACACCCGATATAGCATCACACATCCGTCGCAAGAAAGGCCTCCCCGGGGCCACGACCTTGCATGCAAAGTTCAAGCACCCAATGATCGACTGGAACTCCCTCAATGTAGCCTTTTTCCGGAGCATAAAGCTCTGAACCTTGTGTGTGAGTTCTAGTAACTTGTGAGGAGGTAGCCTAGAGAATTGGTGGATGGTATCGAGTTCTATCCCCAGGAAAGTTAGTGTCGTGTGAGGGCCCTCTGTCTTTTCTTCCGCTAGTGGGACCCCCTTCAGCAAATTACCATACTCCGCGGATCCCGCCACCCCAATGAAAAGAAAATCATCGAGGTAGTGCACCACCCCTCTACAGGCTGATTTCTTCCTAATTGCCCATTCTAAAAACGTACTAAACCTTTCAAAAGCCGCACACGACACCGAGCATCCCATGGGAAGGGCTCGATCCATGTAAAAAAGCCCCTGAAAATGAAAACCAAGCAACTCAAAGTCCAGTGGATGTACAGGTAGCCACCTAAATGCAGACTTAATGTTGCATTTAGCCAGCTCTGCCCCGAGGCCGAAGTGCCGTATCAAACGCACTGCCACGTCAAAAAACGTATACTGTACTGAACATTATTAGCTGGGAATCGCAACATTCACCGACCCACCCTTAGGATAAGATAGGTGGTGAATGAGTCGATATTCTCCTTCAACCTTCTTGGGAATGATCCCCAGAGGAGAGATATGTAACAAGGGGGTTGGGGGCGAACTAAATGGACCCAAGACTCTACCTTCTCTAACCTCCTTTTCAATTTTATGCTGTACTAACTGCTCCATGCCACGCGTGGACTTTAGATTAGATGACATAAAGTGGGTCCGTGGGCCCTGTGCAGGGATCCTAAAACCCTTCGAAAAACCCTCAAGCAAATAATGAGCCGATGACCTATCCGGTTAGTCCCTCAGCCACACTTCCAACTTATCAACCTTAATTGGGCTGGGGCCCTTTGGGAATAGCAGTTTGGGGTGCCTGTCTCCTGTTAGGTTGGCCATCTCTATTCCTACCTCTGAACGAGCGCACCCTCGGGCAATTTCTCGTTGGGTGTGTACTGCCACAGATGGAACAAGCGTGCTGATAGGCGCAGCCCCTACGTGAGCAGGCTCCCTGGGCCCCAGCATATGGGCTTTTGTCGCTGGGCCTGTGACTGGGGAGCCCCCTGCCGAAAGGGCTGCCAACCCTTGTTCTTCAATGTATGCCCACTATCAGTCTTTGAAATCGTGGGCGACCTCCATCCAGATTTGCTCATCAATAAGATCCCAATGGACTTCGGGCCGGCTAGCCGCCTTGTTCTGAAAGCGTTTATCATAAACCAGCCACGCGTTAGGAGGGCGATCCACATAAGCAGTTTGAATTATATTTTGATATACGAACAGAGCCTGGGCCCTGACCGGATGGGCCTCCACAAGTAGTGACAAGTAAATTGTGTAACAGGACAGCCAGTTCTCCCACGTCTGGTCTACCTTTCTCTTTTTAAGAGCCTGCTTAGCTTCCTCATCAAGCTCTTCCTTCTCCTTACGCTCACGCTCCCTGTAGTACAGTGAAAACAAGTCCACGTACTCGTTTCTCAATTTTTTCCCAGTGTTTTCTCTGCCAAATGCGAGCCTAACGCTAGAGAAATCTGCGTTGGTGTGGCCTGTGGTGGCCATTTGCTAGTTCCCAAAACTGGTTGGCCTCCCCCGTCCTGGCCGACTCCAGCGTAACTACCCCTTGCGAGCCAACCTGGGAGGAAGTGCCGACCTCTGTGTTCATGCTGCCGGTACCTGCGTCTACCGCCACCTGTGTAGGAACCACTGGAGTGTTGTCTGTAATACAAGACACCTCCTCCCCCACTAACTGACCCTGTATGATGCTGGGCACCAGGACCTGGTCCCAGGGCCAAGGCAGTGTGGTGGAAGTACCTTGGGAGGTGGTCGGCTTCTCCAACAAAGAAGGCCTGGCCCGGACCTCTGGAATCAGCCCCGATGGACTGACGCTACACGATCCGGCCTGGGCAGCCAACTCCCCCACAGCCGGCAGCAGCAGCCCGACAGGACTACTGGTAACCAGTGGCATCATCACGGGTAGTGCTGGACTATGCACTACGGGCAGCACCTCCGGTATGGCGGTCTCCGTGTGGGCTCCTGTAACAGCCACTACCTCTGGGACTGCCTGCGCCATCCGCCCTCCCGCGGCTATGTTGGTCTCTACGAAAGACATACAAGACAACAGATCTTTAAAAACACTTTTAGTGTTAGCCCACCGAACCCGCCTACTGCCAGTCCTCGGGCTGGACAAACTGGTTTGACGTTCGATGTTATGCATCCGTGCGGCTAGGGCCTGCAGCTCTCCGCTGAAACACCCTCGTCCTCCAACAATGATAAGGTCAGAAGTGGAGGGCGCCTTGTGGCAGCCTGTTTTGCAGGGCCCTTTCCCTTAGGGCCACCCACATTCTTCCGCTGATACATCCTGAAAGGAAAAAAAACCAGATGGAAGAGTTAACTATCACGTATAAAATGGCATGGCCAAAGGGTACTGAACTCCAGCTTCCTAGCCCCTTCCTACAACGTCCTATCTCAGTCAGCACTAGAATTATACACTCAAAACCAGTACTGCCCATAAACACCCATGGTCACATGGCCAGCATGAGCAATACCTATTAATCTACTCACATTCTTTGAAAAAGCTGGGGCTGACAGTGGAAGCTCACGCCACATTCAGTCTGCCCCACTTATTTCCCCCTTTCCTTTTTCTTTTTTATTAAATATATATATATGCCTATGTATAACCATTATTATCATTCGTTATATCCTTATGTCAAAATGTTATTCTATTTCATTTATTACATTTCATTATATATATATATATATATATATATATATATAATTTTATTTGTAGTATTTTTTATTTTATTTTTATTTTTATTTATTATTATTATTATTATTTCCTCATTAGATGCCTTGACCTCCCCAAAATGGTGGCCAAGGACCCACAAAATGGCCGCTAAGACCCCGCCCAGTTGCTCCAGAGACCTACCCAAGATGGCCGCCGAGGCAACGCCCCTTTGTGGTGACCATCTCAAGATGGCGCCCATGGCCCCGCCCCCAGGATAGCTGCCGCCCACATAAAATGGCGGTGGCCAATCCCGCTGCGAAGATGGCCACCCCCATAGCCTCCTCCACGAGGCACGAAGGCAGCCAAAGGCGGGCACCCAACCAAGGAGGCCGCACCTGGAAGGACGGCCAAAGATCGCTGCGCGCCCATCCCAGCTGCGAGCTAGGCCGCCGGATATACGGACGGCCGTCCTGGGCCGTCCTGGGTCACCTTACTGCGGAGGGAGAGTGCAGCAAGTGACAAGGTCTCCATCCGCCACCCGCAAGTCCGTAAATGGCGGGCGGCTGTCCCCCGGCGACCCAGGCCCCAGCCAGAGCCAGGCCCCGGCATTGGGAAAACCAGAAGAGGGACGCTGGCAAGGAATTGCGGTGGCACGGGCGTCACCCCAGCCAAGCCCCACCACCTTCACACCAGGCCCGGCGAGGAGGCGGGGGTGGAGCCGGGGCGGGGCAGGGGTGGAGGCGGGGCAGGGGCGGGGGCGGGGCAGGGGCAGAGGCGGGAGCGGAGCAGAGCCGGGGCAGGGGCAGAGCCTTTGGCCTAGGGCGCCAAAAGGCCATGATCCGGGCCTGCCGAGGGTACATTTGTAATGTATTTAGAAAGCACAAAATTTAAAACCTTGGCATTATACTAAATGTCCTTTGACCATGGGGGAGTTCAAATGTCAGCAACTGTGGGGGAAGTCTCCCCGAAGCTCCCTAAAAAGCGCCGGAGTTTCAGGCAAGCAGCGGGACACTGGGAGAGTCCTAGGTCCTATGGGTCGATGTCCAAGTAGATCGATCAAATGGCCGCACGGACGGGTGTATGTAATCACTGAGGTTAGGAAAGTTGGTGGTATTATGTAGCCAAAAAATCCGAATTGAATGGAGTAATAAGTAAATGTTGCAGGAATGAAGTATCCAATGGTAGAACAAATAGATGATAGGTGATGGTGATAGGTAATTAACACCACAGCAACATAGGAGACAGCACCAAAGATTTCAATGAGTGTTTATGCTTGTAGATGCTAATCAACAGTAGGTCGACGGGGTCAGTAAATACAGGGGGGGCCCATGGCCTGTTTAGCAAGGGCTTTATCAAGACCAAAGGTATTGAAGCATCACATCCAAAGGAGTATTGCATCATATCCAAAGGTGTATAAAAGGACATTCAAAGGAGGTGCAGTATCCAAAGTACAAGGTAAATCAAAGTGTGAAGACCAAGAGCAATCAATAACAAGGATTATGGAGTCTTCAAGGTGTTATCTATATATATATATAAAGGAGGTCCCGTCACGGAACGACTGCCATAGACAGAGAAACCTTACAAGGCAGACACACCAAACTTGGCAACAAAAATAGGCCACAGGCAAGGTAGGTTTTTAGCAAAGAAACTCCCCCCCCAAAACCTAGAAGGCCCCCAAAACAACGATACAAAAAAAACCCCTACATTTCCCAGCATCCTCCGCGGCCGCCAGCAAATCCCATTGGCCGACATCGGCCCACACAAAATGCCCGGAGGCTGGGCGGAGCCAGCCAAGGCTAGGTTAGAATGCTGAGTGATTTGAATTTAGTCAGTTGGTGTTTGTGGGATAAACTGTTCTTAGTGGCAGTCGGAGTTTGGAACTGCCTAAAGGACAGGCTCCTTCAACCTTGCCCACACTGGCCAAAACAATAAAACTGACCACTGGAAATCACCACAAACCACTGACCACGGTACAATCAGCCACACAATCACAACAACAAAATAAAATAAAAAACAAAGCCAGCAAAAAATACCACACAACGCCAATATGCAGAAGATACACAACTATGTGCACAGAGCACAAACATACCACTCACAGGACAAAAGACAACCACAACAAAAGACACCCACTTAACAAACACCACACCCACAACATGACAGCCACACAACTCGCGATGCCTACCTCTACAGATCCACAACACAAACACACACAACGCATACATACCACTGCTAAACATAAACCTGCACAGTACAACCAACTAACACACCCCACATACACACCGTACATCCACACCACACTACCACTGTACACTCACAACAACAAACTACACACTCAACACCACACACTCTTCTCCAACCACCATCCCAAACACACACCACCAATCCTCCAATTTACAAACACCACCCCCACAACATGACAGCCACACAACTCGCGATGCCTACCTTTACAGACCCACTACACAACTCACACACAACACACACAACACATACATACCATTGCTAAATGGAAACCTGCACAGTACAACCAACTAACACACCCCACATACACACCGTACCTCCACACCCACTACCACACACTCACAACAACAAACTACACACTCAACCACACACTCTTCTCCAACCACCATCCCAAACACACACCACCAGTCCTCCAATTTACAAACACCACCCCCACAACATGACAGCCACACAACTCGCGATGCCTACCTCTACAGACCCACTACACAACACACACAACACATACATACCATTGCTAAACGGAAACCTGCACAGTACAACCAACTAACACACCCAACATACATCCACACCACACTACCACTGTACACTCACAACAACAAACTACACACTCAACACCACACACTCTTCTCCAACCACCATCCCAAACACACACCACCAATCCTCCAATTTACAAACACCACACCCACAACATGACAGCCACACAACTCGCGATGCCTACCTCTACAGACCCACAACACAACTCACACACAACACACACAACGCATACATACCACTGCTAAACAGAAACCTCCACAGTACAACCAACTAACACAGGAGGACATAACAACTACCAGGAGAACATAACACTAACACAAATAGGGCACCAGGGACACAGGCACCACTGACCAACACATACCGCCAAAATAACACAAACTTCAAAAAACCCCAAAAACAAACTAACATTCCTGCAACTCAAAAACCCAACCCAACCAAAATTCACAACAAACACCACTGGCAAAAGCCACACCTCTTCCACATCACAACCAGCACACAGCCAGACTGAGACAACTATGTCACCACAACACACACAAAATAAACCCCACAAATACCTGACAACTTCCCCAACACAAAACCCAGGACTGCACTCACTACTCACCACCACACACACCTCCAAATACACACACGTCCCAGGCACAATACTCCAGCAATTCCTACCCACACACACACACAACTTCCTATCACAACCCATCCCCCCAACCTTATTGGACCCCCGCACACACAACACCTACCACCACCACAAACAAAAACCAACTCCACCTATACTCCAACCACAACACAACACTACAAACACACACAAAAACCCAAAACAAACATTGTATATCCACATGCTCTGCAAAACGCCAGCAACACCACACACCTACAACTCCACAGGACTTCAACATCCCACCCACCAGAACAACCCACAACGACACAGCCATTACCCCACCAAGACCGTAAGTAACATCATTTCCAACCCTTACATACTCAGATTTTCTCGCATCTCCTAAATAGGGCACAGCAACGCGTGCCGGGTACAGCTAGTGTCTCATTAAGAGTCACATCCACCGTTTTAATGTGGTGAGATGTGTTCCACAGCAGCAGAGTAGCAAATCACAAGGGCAGATGTCTTCACTGTGTCTGGTTGTGATCCCCAGATTTGAAGTGGGTGATCTGAGTCCACACTGCCATATAACCTAGTTCAAAGCAGAAAATCTTTGTTTTACATTGAAATCTTTAAATGTAGGTTTTCCGCTTCTAACTGTTGTTTATCGTATCGTAGTTGTTTTAATTTTCTTTCCCAGCCCTGGCTAGAGTTGTTGAGGATATTGAGTTTAGATTTTGCTTCCGTTTCTTTTATTTCCTTTTGAATTGCTTTGAATTCCTCATTTTTCAATTTAACTTTAATGGCTTTTTGTGAAATGAAATGACCGCGCATTACGGCCTTCATTGCATCCCACACTGTCTGAAATGATATTTCCCCGGTATCATTTGTTTCAAAATATTCTTTCAACAATTTTTTGTTCCTAGTAATATCAGTTTCAGTTTTTAGTAAATTGTTATCAAGGCGCCATCTCTTTATATTCTTTTTAATATTTAATTCTGTTAATATAGCACAATGATCGGAATTGTCTCTGGGAACAATTCTGGTCTTAGTAACATTCGTCGCCAATGATTTCGATAGCCATACCATATCAATTCTCGACCATGAGTCATGTCGATTTGAATAAAAAGTGTAGTCCTTTTCCTTTGGGTAGTTTGTTCTCCAGATGTCTATTAAATCAAGTTCCTCTTTTAAATTTAGGAATTCTTTTGGGAGTACTCCTTGATTTCCTTTACTTTTCTTTATTTTATGGCTCTTGTCAAAGTCTTTGTCTAAAATCCCATTAAAGTCCCCCAAAATGATGAGATGGTCATGTTCAGTGTTCTGAATATTTTCCTTAAGATATTTTATAAATTTCCTTTTAGGACCATTTGGGGCATATATATTGCAAATTAAAGTTTTCCCTTCCGTTGTGTAAATCGTCGTTCCCACCACTCTTCCCTCGATATCTCGGAAACTTAGTTCAGATTTAATGTCATCTACTATATACGTCACTACACCCCTTTTCTTTGTCTCATAAGATAAATAATATGCTTTCCCTAATTTCTTTTGGTTGAGGTGTGAGACATGCTTGTGACATATATGTGTTTCTTGTAATGCAACGATCGTATGTTTACCTTTTCTAATTTGCTGGAAGATCTGCTTTCTTTTGCTGGGGCTGTTAAGCCCTTTGGTGTTGAGGGTGTAAAGGTTCAAGTACTGGTTTTCCATCATCTGATTGTTTTTCTTCCTCATCCGACCCCTCTCCTTCCTCTTCTTCTTCTTCTGTCATCTCCTCTTTTTGTTTCTCTTCAGCAAAGGCGGCTGCCTCGTCCATCTTATTTTGTTCTTCCTCTGGAGAGTACCTACGTGGTCTCTTCTTCATTTTATCTTTCCTCGGTGAGTATTCTTTTTGAGGTGATGGATTCTCTTTCTTCAATCTTTTATAAAAATCTTTTGCCTTTTCCTCACTTGTTAACCAATATTTTTGGCCCTTGTATGTCGTCATTATACCTTCTGTCTTCTCCCAGCGAAATCTTATTTTCAATCTTTTTAGTTCATCAGTCAGATATGAATAATTTTTCCTTCTGCTTAATATTGCCGGTGGTAATTCCTTCAATACAATTTTTTTTTGCCCTTGTAGATCATTGGTTTTTTATTTGTCCAGTATAGTATGTCATGTCTAGTAGATTTTTAAATAAAATTTACTATCACATCTTTTGGGGTCTTGTTGTCTTTTGCATAACGGCTTTTTACCCTATAGACCCTGTCCAATTCTCTGCTGATCTCGTCTTCTGAACTGTCCAGGGTTGTTGTTAAGATATTTATGATTTTTCTTCTCAAGTTTTCCCCCTCTTCCTCAATAAAATTTCTAAGTCTCAATTGGTTCTCCATTTCCTGTTGTTGTAGTCTTTCTATTTGTCTTTCCATTTTTTCACTCTTATTCTTCATTTTTTCTAAGTTCCCTTCAAAATTTATTTGTGTTTTTTCTAGTTTCTTGTTTTTATCCTTGACCTCTACCACATCTTGGGTAACCTTTGTTAACTCATTTTTTATTTGATTAATGTCCTCTTTGAGTCCCTTCGGGATTTCATACAGTTGGTCCTGGGTTTTCTTCTGTTCTTGATTTTGTCTGTCCATCATGGACTTCATCTCTTTTTGTGTTTCTATTTGGGTTTCGTGTAATTTTTGTATTTCTCTCAGTATATCCTTTACGTTTGAAGCACTTGTATCATCTGGTAACGATCCCCTTCTAAGTGGTGTTTTTATGTCTCTCGGATCTTTGTCTATCTTTGATTTATTCATTGCCGTAATTATATGTGGTCTGGCGTTATTTACTTTATTATGGTTTGCGGTGTTATTTGGTCCTCTCGTCACTAGATGTCCCTGTCTTGGGTAAGCTGTCTCTTTTTCTCTCCCCGGTGATCATCTGCTTCCCTTCCTTGTAATTCGTCTTCTTCTAGTCCTTGCCTTTACCCTCGGCTCCGTTAATTTATCCAGTGTTCCTCTTCTCTCCCACTTCGTTATGGTTTTGGTTTCCTCCCTTTATTTCACTTCTGGATCTCCTTCACTTCCGTTGCCAGGTTCACTCTCTCCTTCTGCCCTTATCTCACGTCACTTCCTACTGTTTACTTTGGCTATGTTAGGTTGTCTCGCGAGATCTCACCCACTGCGCCCCCCCCCCGCGAGACTTCACAGACCCTCCTGTTTCCTGGGAGGAGTTTTCTGAGATTGTTGATGAAGACACGCCGCGTAGACAAAACAAGAATGGCGTCAAGGTCAGCTTGCTATTTTACAAGCTTCTATTAGGTATTTCTTAATTGTATTGCATTCTCCGCTGCTTTTACCCCCAAAGCCTCCTTCCCGGCTTTTTTTTACTTCTTGAGCAATAGGACAGTCATAGCATCTTCTATCTTTTGACCCTATTCCTTTTTTTGGATTCTTTTATCTTCTGGGTCTAGTGGTTCCTTCCATTCCCACCTCAGAAGAAGAATATTCTTTGAAACTAACGTTTCTGTTCTTCTTCCTTGCACCTTGTTCATTTTAAGTCGAGCGGGGCTGACAGTGTATACGATCCCTTTTGGGATTGCTTCCCCCGGAGACGTCCACGCACCCCGACTCACGGACCCCCTATTCGCCACCTCCCTTGAGGGGAAGAGGTTTTTAGGGATCCGATCTTGTATTTGGGGTCTTTGAGTTCCCCCTGGCATCAATCTGCCAGGAGAGGGGAGCGTTAGCTCTACCCAACATCTTCTATGAGGTTGGGAAGGCAGGAGCTCCTATCTTCCCCAACCTGTCTCCATCTTCGCTCGATCACAAGGTCAGATGTCTTCAATGTGTCTGGTTGTGATCCCCAGATTTGAAGTGGGTGATCTGAGTCCACACTGCCATATAACCTAGTTCAAAGCAGAAAATATTTGTTTTACATTGAAATCTTTAAATGTAAAACAAAAATACATTGGTCGTAATCATGATTTTTTTTAACACCTGGTGTTACTGGCAGCTTCAGTCTCCCCGCAGTCTCCCTGCATCCTTCAGCTGGTTTCAGCCAACCATAAACATCTCAGATGTTTAACATCACTTAAATATAACTCTAAATCCATCTGATATTTGCGGTTTAAAATTTTACTTTTTAAAAACAATCCAAAACCCTTCCTTTGCAGAGAGGTTTTCCAAGCTCATTTACTTGCATAAGCATGCAAGAGGTCTCATCTTGATGTGGGACGGATTAGGTCCCCTTATTCCTTCAGGCGTTTGAGCAGCAGAAGTGAATAAAAGTCACACATACATTGACAGAGACTTGTCTTCCAGGTTCAAATTCAAAAAAAATATTTATTGAAAGAAAAACTTCTGCAAGATGCAGAGGCAGTACATGGCTTGAAAAGTTCCCCAAAAAGTTAAAACTTCAACAGCCCAAGATGTTACTGGGCGGCAGCATGCTTTCTGTTCTGCTTGTTTCTGACTTTTACATAGCTTAAATATCCTTTGTAAAACTACATTTACCAGATGCTTCCTTGACGTCACAATCCTCCCTGGGAAAGGGTCTGTATGCTCAGTCCCATGGAGAAACAGGATGAGAGAGAGATAGGACCGCTGATTGATGTCCCTGTTTGGAGCTATAGAATAAACTTTCCCAAAAGATAAGGAAGAGCTGGTGTCAAGAGATCTGGTAGTCATATTTCTAACATACATATTCAGCATTTTCCCATCACAATACATTTATTGGAGCTAACTTTAAGCTTTTCTTAAAAATTACAAGATGCAGTGTCTTATACCTATAGCATTGATACAGATTATAATACATTTATACTTATAGCATGGCAACAGAAGTAATAGCATATTAAATATTTTCCATTTTCTGGCCCGCATGCCACCTCAATCTCATGGGCCATGTGTGTATTACTTAGACACTTATTTGTTTGAATTCCTGGGAATTTTTCTTGGCAACACCGGCATAAATCAAGTAATTGATTAGTCTTAGGACAATGGTCCTTTTTACACTACTATATTAGGTAAAGGTAAAGGTTTCCCCCTTACATTAAGTCCAGTTAATAGGGTTGGTGCTCATCTCCATTTCTAAGCCCAAGAGCCAGCATTGACCATAGACACCTTCAAGGTCACGTGGCCGGCACGACTGCATGGAGCACCGTTACCTTCCCGTCGGAGCGGTACCTATTGATCTACTCACATTTGCATGTTTTCGAGCTGCTATGTTGGCAGAAGCTGAGCCTAACAGCGGGAGTTCATGCCACTCCTTGGCTCGCACCTGCAATCTTTCGGTCAGCAAGTTCAGCAGCTCAACGGTTTAAAACTGTGTGCCACCAAGAGCTCCTACACTACTATATAAAATCCAGATTATCTGCTTTGAACGGAATTATCTGGCAGTGTAGACTCATATAATCCAGATCAAATTAGATAATATGGATTATCTGCTTTGATTATCTGGATTATATGGCAGTGTAGATTCAACCATTATCATATAGAGCCACTATTTGACATTTGGAGATCAGGGATAGCAACAACCTACTGTGATCATCCCTGCCATCACATTTCCCTGTAATAACAAGATACCTTGCCATGGGAAGGTGACAGATTGGCAATAGGTTGCTCATGTATTGTGTAATAGGAACCATCACACTTCAATGTTAGTTTACCACCTTCATGTCATGAAGTCCTTACTTGTTTTCTAGGGAACTGTCAAGTTGCTTCCATCTTATGAAAACCTTAGAAAGGAACTAAGTATTCTCCCCCCACACACACACCACCCCAATGTATAAAATTCATCAGGTCACAAGTGACTTAATAGCAAACGTGGAAGATGGACCCATCTGAGACGAACCCATCTCAGGATTTTCCCAGCAAGATGTGTTCAGAGAAAGGTTGCTATTGGATTCCCTTGAGACTAAGAGAATGCAGCTGTCCTATGGTCACCCTGTGGGTTTCTGTGGCCAAGTGGGAATTTAAAGCCTGGACCACATACTGTAACCATTAAACTATCATAATTCTAGTTTCTGACTATAATTTTTTTTTAAAAAAATAATTTTTATCTTCTCTATATATAAAAAGTGAACGGTCGTGCATTGGCGCACATAGACAACGAAACTATACATCGCAGAAGCACGAAATTCAGCAACCCATACCACCATACCCCGAGGCACCTATAGGGCCAAAAAACGGCCCTAGATACCTCACAACACCCCCAAACACAAGCCCCCAAAAACAGGCAACGTACCTGCCATCCCGGCCTCTTCGCTGCCAGCGCGCGTTTAGAACGTTCGCGCATGGCAGCCAGAGCGCAGCGGCCCGATTCCACAAACCTGCTCAAGGAGGAAGAGCAGGAAGAAGCGGGACCCTTGCCAGCATACTCGGGGGAAAGCCAACGGAGGGGAGGGAGGGGGCCGAACAGGGAGGAAGAGCCGGCTCCCTTCCTCCTCTTCAGACCCTCCTCTTCCACCTCCTCCTTCCGCCTCCTCCCCCCCCCCTGCCATGCTCAGGACTGGGGCCGGGGAGGGAGGGGGTCGGACTGGGAGGAGGAGACGGCTCCCTCCCTCCTCCTCAGACACTCCTCTTCCGCCTCCTCCTTCCGTCTCCTCCCCCCCTCGCCATGCTCAGGACCGGGGCCGGACAGGGAGGGGGCCAGACAGGGAGGCCGCACATGCTGCATCCCTGCTCTGTTCTGCTCTCTCCTGGCATTGTTCTTCCGTGAGGGTTGCGCGCCAAGGCCAAGCGCATGGCGGAGGCATTGATGCTCGGGACGCCCTGCGCACACTTCTTCCCTCACGCGCCAAGGCCGAAGTGCCGGCGGAGCGATCTGGAGCCGCAGCGCTGCCGAGCGGGGGAAGCGGTTGCTGCCTCAAGCGCAAGCGGGAAGCGATGGAGTGAGGTGGAAGGGGAGAGGGAAGGGGAGGAGGAAGAGGAGGCGGCCACGAGGAAGAAGCAGCCGGGCAGAGCAAGTGGCGCGCGCTTGCGGAGGAGGTGAAGGCAGAGGCAAGCAGGCCCCCGGAAAAGGAGGCAGAGGAGAAAGGGTTGGCAGCTGCCAAGGCCCAGGAGGTGAGAGAGACGGGCAAGACGGAGGCGTGAGCGCAGGCCGCTCTTTGTAACCTGCCCTCCTTATTACTGTATTATTCACAAAAACATCAGCACAAACCACACACATATACATGAAGACAAGCACACATACACATATACATGCACATAAACATCATAACCCACACATACACATTATACACATATATACACACACACATCAGCACACACATACACACACACCTATACATAAAGACATGCACACATACACACATACACACACCCACATATACATAAGAACACACACACAAACAACATACACACATATACACACAAACATCAACACACACATACACACAAACATATACATAAAGACATGCACACATACACACATATATACATGCACATATACATAAGAAAACACACATGCACATACACATATATACATACACACATCAGCACACATATACATGAAGACATGCACAAAAACACACATATATACATGCACATATACATAAGAAAACACACATATACACATACACATACACATATAAACACACACACATCAACACACACATATACAAACATATACATGAAGACATGCACAAAGCACACATATATACATGTGCATATACATAAGACACACATACACAATATACACATACACATATACACAGAAACATCAGAACACACATACACACACACCATGTGGGTAGGAGGGGATAGCCACAGACTATGGCACAGCAACGCCTGCACAGGACAGCTAGTTAGAGTATAAATTACAATTATAATAAAAAGAGAGAAAGAGGATATGGGGAAGGGGAAGGTATCAGGTATCTAGGGAGGAAGGAAATGGTATTAGGAGGTAGAAAGAAAGTGGGTGTTTAGTGCTGGGATTGTCAAGGAATGTTGGTAGGTAAATCGGAGAATGGGTAGTGAGAAAAGATAGAAAGGGGATCTTGTTGACTTCCATCTTCTTTCTTCAGTGGTAAAATTTACTATATCAGTCTATTGATAGATAGATGATAGATAGATAGATATATAAATCATCACTCCGTGTTTATACACTTATAGACAACAAAACTACACAACGAACACACACAAAACCAGGCCACATTGACACATAACCCAACGAGGTATGTTTTCCGGAAAAAAATAAACCCAAAAAATAAAAGACAACAGCCAAAAAACAGAAAAAAATTGGAACTACAAGTCCCAGAAACCCCTGCGGCAGGCCAAGAAAAACCGCGCATGGCAAAGGCGGTTGAAACAGCTCCCTCTTCTCCCCCCCTCCCAACAGATCGGGTGCGCAATAGCACGGCCCGCGCCTGTGCTTCTCACCGCCTCCCCACCCCCTCTCAAACAACACAAGCAGTGCAAAAACCCCTCGGCCAATCAGAGGGGCGGCGCGAGGAAAAGCTCCTATACTCACCCCTCCCAACAGATTAGGAGCCCTAAAGCACGGCACGCGCCTGTGCTTCTCGCCTCCTCCTCTCCCCCACAAGAGCCACACACCATGCGCGCAAACTTCCTGGCCAAACAGAGGGCTGGTGCGCGCCTTAGCTTCTCCCTGCCTACACGAACAGTAAGGAGCACCCACAACGACTGTTAAATAACGGTTCGCTGCCTCCTCTCACACACACTACTCGCTACTCGGTTTGGAAGCTGCCAGGCACTGAGGTGACATCCTCTCCTTTTTCCCAGCTCACCCTCTGCTTGGGAGGGGGACCTGGGAAAACGGAGGTCACTAAAGCGGAATTGAGGCTTTTAGCAGAAGTACTGTCAGGAGAGAGTGATGCACAGCAAAGGTTTTAGTATACCTGGCCTTAGAATAGCGAGGCAGCTCGCCAAAGCCATGACGGGAATAATCAGCTCTGATTGGTACATAGGCACAAGCAGTGATTTGCTAGGAGAACATCATGTGCCTTTAGATAAAAAGCGGCCTGATTGGCCCATAGTCCACCATGCTGCGTTGTTTACATTGTATCTGAATGGTTAGAAAGCGCGCATGGGCAAATGAGGCCATTCCTGTTGGCAGGCACAGGGGAATGGCCGTAGAAATGTTGCGATTCAGAAACGTTTTGCCCATATGGCAGATAACATGTTGTGGGAAAGAAAAATTAATACGGCGCCACATCTTTTAACAAATAGCAGGGTAGTGCTGAACAATGCTTTGTTTAATTGGGTAATGAAATGGGTTCATGAGTGCCAGCCAATTGCAAGTTGTGAAGATGGGCGGGATCAAGGGTCTGTCGCCATTGAATGTATAAAACCTGAGTGTTGCCATTTGTTCGGGGCTCTGCCATCTTAGCAGCTTTTATGCTAGGCAGACTCCGTCAGCTGATGTTTTGCAAATAAAGTTGGCTTCATTTGTACCAGTATCAATTGTTGAGTCTTCCGTCCCTGTGCCCGCACGAAAGTCGCCGCCTGAGAGTTAGAAGTATTTGCCTGGGAGTTTTGGGACTCCAGATTGCTGCTACATCTTGGTGACCCCGACGTGATGGAAAAGGCAATCCAGACGGGTCTGTGACGCTGAAGACGCAGTCCTGTTGGCAGGACGGCCCTCGTTCGCAGGTGAGGAGCTGGGGCGACTTAGGAGGGCTGAGAAGGGGCCCCGCAAAACCAAACGATCGGCTGCCTAACTCGCCTCAGAACACCGCTTGCTGACCCGAGGGACCGCAATTACCATATACTGCCAGTGAAGCCAAAGAAGAGGGAAGTCCGGGGGCGCGGCTGGGATAGCTGCGCATAGTGAGAAATCCGGCATCTAAAGCGCGCTGAGGGAAAAGTCGGGGGTGCCGGAGGACCGTGCGCCTAGTGAGCAATCCGACGCAATTGAGTGAGGACGCGGGAAAGGCTCCCGGGGTCTGCAGGAATTGGCAAGTATAAAGCTTTATGCACTATCACTTAGGGAACATACACCACTTGGCCAGAAGAGATGGGGGGAGCGGGATCCAAGGAAAAGAAAGAGACACCTCTGAATTGTGTGTTAGTCAACTGGAGCAGGTTTTGCCAGCTAGCAGTGGAGGGAAAGCCGCAAGACTTGAAAGATTACAGGCTCAAGAACCTGTGCACAGAGGTGTGGCCAGCTGTCCCAGAGATTAGCTGGCCAAAGACAGGAACCTGGGATCTGAGGAAATGTATGAAGTTAGAATCTTATTGTTTGGAAGTACATCCATCTGATCAATGGGTCTACTCCGCAACGTGGAGGAGAATGGTTTCGGAAGGAGTTTGGTGGGCGGGCTCAGAGGAGCACGCCAAAGATGGATGTTTTGTTAGCCGAAAGGCAGGGAGGAAGAATCCGGTGCAGCAAGCAGAACCGGAAGAATTGCCACCCTTGAGGAGAAGACCAGGGCATAGGGAGAATGCCGCCGCAGGAGTAGGGGGGCCCAACGCACCTCTGCTCAATGCGATTCTAAATGCCCCGATCCAAACACTGAACGCGGCCCCTGCTTTTGGAGCGAGTTCAGCCGCACAGATGGCGTCCCGGCTGTGGCCTTAAGCTGATGCGGCGAATCTGGTTTCAACCGCGACCCCTCTCATGAATCCTCCAATAATGCCCCAACCCATTGTAGCGAGCCTGCCAGTCGCGGACCCCCGCGTGATGTTCCCATCAATCATGGCCACGTCACCAACCGCAACGGCTCCATTAATGTTACCACAAGCCATGGCGGCCTACCCTATGTCACGTTCAGAACATAATCCGTTTTACGGAACCCCCCCCGCATATCAGGTCCCCCGAGAAGATGAAATCCACTACCGGATAGAAGAAGCAAGAGAGGTAGAAAGGAGAGCGAGACTGCAGTCCCCAGACGTTGAAAGAATGATAGAGCGTTCTTTGGACAGAAAGGGAGAGGAAGAGTACCCTGTTGCCACGAGGGGGTTGATAGAGCATCCCCGAGAGCCAGGAGAAGATGCTCTCTGGAGCCCGCAAGAGCGATGGGGCGTTCTCCGGACCCAGGTAGAAAAGATTGTCAGAGGTCGCTGGAAGTTTCACCCATGCGAACCAGAAGCAAGTCCCGGGAGGCGGGATCCATTGTAGAAGTAAAGGGGGCCTGGGAGATGCCAATTCGACAAGTGCCACTTCTGGATGCAAATAATAGGGTAGTGCAAGCCTTTCAAATAGTCCCCTTCAATTCAAGTGACATATTTAATTGGTGGAATGCCACACCTCCTTATTCGAACAGCCGAAAGCGAAGGTGGACGTGTTAGAGGGAATCATTGCAACGCATGACCCAACGTGGTGGGACTGTAAACAACTTTTAAATGCATTGTTTACGGCGGCAGAGAGAAGGAGCATCATTAATCAAGCTAGATTACTGGCTCAAGAGGGACATGGAGAAGTAGACCCAGTCATATATGGAAATGCAAGATTTATTTATTTTATTTATTTTATTTATTTATTATTCATTTTTATATTCCGCTCCTCCCTGCAGGCTCGGGGCGGATCACAGTGGTAAAAACATACAATAAAAAACATACAATAAAATTCAATAAAACACAATTACATAGTCAATAGCCGACAGACCACGGATCTTGAATCTTATCTCGGCGATGATATGCCTCTTCATTCAGGCTAGCCGAACGCTAGTCTGAAGAGGGCAGTTTTACAGGCCCTTCGAAAAGGTCCGAGTTCATGAATCGCACGAGCGTGGCTGGGTAACGAGTTCCAGGTCATAGGGGCCACAACTGAAAAGGCCCGCTGTCTTGTACTGGACAAGTGACAGGAGCGGGTGATGGAATAACTAGCAAATTTTGCTCTTCCGAGCGCAGTGATCTCGGGGGCATATACGGGGTAAGGCGGTCCCTCAGGTACTCAGGCCCTAGACCGTGCAAGGCCTTAAAGGTTAACACCAACACCTTGAAGGCAATCCGGTACTCAATAGGCAGCCAGTGCAGTTGCCGCAGGATGGGCGTAATGTGCTCTCTCACCGGTGCACCCACCAGTAAGCGAGCAGCAGCATTCTGCACCAGCTTGAGTTTCCGGATTGTCGACAGGGGAAGGCCCACGTAGAGGGCGTTACAGTAGTCCAGTCTCGAGATGACCGTCGCGTGGATCACCGTGGCCAGATCATCCCTGGACAGGTAGGGTGCCAGTCGCCTAGCCTGGCGAAGATGAGCAAAAACGCCCGTTTGCTGACCATGGCGACCTGAGTCTCCATGGTCAGCAAAGGGTCCAATTGGACTCCTAAACTCTTTACGAGGGATGACGGGCTAAGCTGCTCGCCATCCAGGGTAGGCAACCGGCACTCATCCAGCCCAGGGCGACCGGGCCACAAGATCTCCGTCTTCGACGGATTCACCTTCAGCCGGCTGGCACGCAGCCAACCAGTCACGGCTTCAAGGCATAGATGGAAACAATCGGGCACGGTGTCCTGCCTGCCGTCCATTCTCAGCAGAAGCTGGGTGTCATCTGCGTACTGATAACACTCCAGACCAAAGTCGCGGGCCAGCTGGGCCAGGGGGCATGTAAATGTTAAATAATAAGGGTGAGAGGATGGCCCCCTGGGGACTCCACAACTTAATGGGAGCCTCCCGGAGACCTCCTCCCCCTCTCCACACGTTGTCCCCGATCCTGGAGGAAGGAGGTCACCCATTTAAGGGCAATCCCCCTCACTCCAGTCACGGCTAGACGGTGGGCCAACAATGCATGATCTACGGTATCAAACACTGCTGTTAGATCTAACAAAACAAGCAGGGCTGATCCACCCTGGTCCAGCTGGCGGCGGTTGGTCTGTAATGGCGACAAGCACGGTCTCCGTCCCATGCCCAATACGGAAGCCGGACTGGAAGGGATCAAGTCCAGCTGTGTCTTCTAAGAACTGCTGCAGCTGATCCGCTGCTGCCCTCTCAATTACCTTGCCTAGGAAAGGCAAGTTGGAAACAGGCCTGTAATGGGAGGAGCCGAAGGGTCTAAATTCGGCTTCTTCAGCAGCGGTCTTACCATAGCCTCTTTCAAACTCCCTGGGAAGACTCCTTGCTCAAGGGAGCTATTTATGATCGTGCCCAGGGGCCTCGTAGCCCCTCCTGGCAGGATCTAATTAGCCAGGAGGGGCACGGGTCGAGGGGAGCAAGTAGTTGGTCTAGCTGCAGTCAGTAACTTATCGACAGCTGCTGCGCCCAGCAGTTGGAAGCGGGTGAAGGTGGGCCCGCCGAGTGGCGGCGGAGTCTCGAGTTCAGCCACTGTATCAAGGGTGGCTGGGATGTCCGGCGGAGAGTCGAAATCTTGTCGGCAAAGTAGTTCTGAAAAACCTCAGCTGTAGGAGCCAAATCCTTATCATTTGGGACCACCGAAATTGTTGTCAATGACCGAATTATTCTAAAAAGTTGAGCTGGGCGTGAACTAGCCGACTCTATCAAGGAGGAATAATAGACCTTTTGGCCTCCCTGATAGCTCGCTCATAAACATCCTTAAATTGTTTATAAGCCGATTTCGATGCTCCGTCGCGGAGGCCCCGCCACACGTCCTCTAACTGTCTCTTCCTCCGTTTCATCGCTCGAAGCTCCTCGGTAAACCAAGGAGCACGATTTCGACGAGGAAGAGAGAGCGTCTGGGGCGATCTCGTCTAAGGCCGTGGTCAAGGAGGTGTTCCAACAGTCCACTTGCCTGTCGACTGAGCCGCGGGGGAGTTCCAAGTCCCTCAGAGCATTCAGGAACCTAATGGGTTCCCTAAGTCTCTTTAGGCGAACCAGAATAGGTTCGGCACCCTTACCGGGAGGGCCACTTCAAGACGGACTTCCAGGACACTGTGATCCGACCATGGAACCTCTTCTAAAGAGGCTAGGGTCACTTGAATTCCGGCCGCGAAGATCAAGTCCAGGGTGTGCCCAGCCTGGTGCGTGGGACCGGTCTTACAAAGTGAGAGTCCTAGTGTCTCCATGGTGGACACTAGGTCCATGGCTGCCGTTGAGGGCATCGGCGTGGACATTGAAGTCCCCAGAACAATAAGCCTGGGAAACCTCAATGCCCACTCCGAGACCACCTCCAGCAGCTTAGGCAGACTCCCCGCCGGTGCGTTGGGTGCTCGGTACACCAGCAGGAAGGCTGCACTCTCACTAAGGTCCCACACCATGCCCGCGCACTCTATTCCTGGGATGTTCGCGGTCGGAATCGTCCTGGAATTCCCACTAGAGGCAGATCCGGGATGGGACCCAAATGAGGAGGCCCACCATGAACGTATCAGAGAGTTTTAGCAGATACTTTTAAAAGCAATAAGGAAAGGACCACCCAGACCCTCCAGTATACAAAAAATACAGGGGGTGCAACAGGAGAAGGCAGAAACGCCTGCTGCGTTTTTGGAGAGATTAGAAGAAGCATACAGAAAGTACAGCCCTTACAACCTAGAGCAAAATGACGGAAGGATAGCCCTAATGCAATCCTTCATTTCACAATCATCAGGAGACATTAGAAAGAAGATACAAAAGCAACCAGGATTCCTGGGAAAGACACTTAATGAACTTTTGGCAATAGCTGACCAGGTTTATATTGCACGGGAGCAAGTGGAGGAAGAGAGAAAGGACAGAAAGAAGAAGGAAGGATACAAGGTGTTGTTAAGTATGATGAATGAGAGACAGGGAAGAGGAAGGGGAAATGGTCGTGGGAAAGGCCCAGGAAGCGTTAGAGGAAGGGGACAGAGCAAACTGGGACGAAATCAGTGCGGACGCTGTAAAAAGGAGGGGCACTGGTGGAAAGATTGTGTAGAAGAAATGTCAGAGGAAAGTGATGCAAGTGCAAGAGGAAGAGGAGGACAGTCGAGAGGATCAGGAAGGGGAAGGGCCCGGGGAGGCTATAGACCCTACCAAGAGAGGGCTGTTGTAGCTGCGGCCCTGGAGGAAGAAGAAGGGGAGGAAGAGGACGAATACTGAAGAGTAGGCCAGGCTTTTCTTCTGCTGAACCCAGAAGAGCCTTTGGTCGCCGTGGAAGTAGAGGGTCAGCGTATAAAGTTCCTAGTAGATACGGGAGCGGACAAGTCAGTAGTTAACAAAAAGATAGCACCCCTCAGCAATCAACAGATCAAGGTTATTGGAGTATCAGGCAGGCCACAGAAATGTCCATTGTTACAGAAGAGGAGATGCAACATTGCAGGAAGAGAAGTTACACATCAGTTACTGTATATCCCAGAGTGCCCGATACCATTGTTAGGAAGAGATATGTTGGCAAAGATTAGGGCAAGGTTAGAATTCCTGGAAACTGGCCAGCTGGAACTGACTGTACCGGGCCAGGAGGAATATCGTTTGTTCAAAGTAAAGGAGGTCAGGAAAAAAGAGATACAATGGTGCTGGGGAAGAACGCCAGAGGTGTGGGCTGAAGATAATGATCTGGGGATGGCCAAATATGTAACACCAGTAGTGATACAGATAAGGACAGGGTGCCTTCCCGTGAGAAAGGCCCAATATGCTATCAGTAGAGAAGCTGTGGAAGGAATCCAAGAACAGTTACATAGACTGCTACATCATGGGATCATCACATACTGTAACTCACCATGGAACTCACCCCTCCTCCCTGTTCGCAAGGCGGGGGGCGGGTACCGAGTTGTCCAAGATTTGCGAGCTGTCCATCAGGCTACCGTCCCATTGACACCTGTTGTTCCAAATCCTTATATTATGATGAGTTTGATTCCAAGCACAGCAGCCTGGTTTTCAGTTCTGGACCTCCGAGATGCATTTTTCTATATCAGATTGGCCCCTGTATCACAGCCCATCTTTGCATTCCAATGGGAAACCCCAAAGGGAGGACAACGTTCTCAGGTCACGTGGACACGTCTTCCTCAAGGTTATCATTCGAATCCTACGATCTTTGGCCAAGCATTGGCCAAGGATCTGTCAGATTTCGAAATTCCAGAGTCAGAAGGAGCCTGGCTCCAATACGTAGATGATCTGCTGATAGCAACCAGGACAGAAGAAGGATGTAGACATTACACACTAGAGATGCTAAAGGTGCTGCAAGAAAAGGGATATAAAGTGTCAAGAAAGAAAACACAGTTGTGTCAGAGAAAAGTCAAGTACTTGGGGTTTGGGTTATCCCAGGGAAGTAATAAAGTAAAGGGAAGTAATAAAGACTGAGAGGAAGGGGTAAACTGGGCAAATGGGGCCACGTTGGGTGCCTCTACATAAGGACTGGGCCAACCTGGGCCTCCTTCCTTTTCTTCCTTCTCCATCTCTCCTCCCCTTCCTTCTTTCCTCCACCTTCTTCTTCCTTCATCCCTTACTTTCCTTTCCTCCTTCCCTTCCTTCTCTTCCTTTCTTCCTATCAACTCTTCTTTTCACTTTTTCCTTCCCTCCCTTCTTCCCTTCCCTCCCCCTTTCATCTCTTCCTTCTCTTCCTCTCTTCTCCTTGTTTCCTCCCCTCTTTCCTTTTCTTCCTTCTCCCTCCCTCCTCCCCCTTCCTTTTCTCTCCTTCCTTCATTCCTCCCTTTTCTTACTTCCCTTTCCTCCTTCCCTTTCCTTCTCTTTCTTTCTTTCTTTCTTTCTTTTTTCCTTTCTTTCACTTTTCCCCTCAATACAAAAAATCATCAGCAACACACATTTTGAAGATCAAAGGAGAAGATAAGGTTTTATTTTTAGTGTGGGTCTGAGTGATGTGTGTGTGTGTGGGGGGGGGGTGTGGTAGAGGTTGGCTTAAAGAGGGCGTCATTCCAAAGTGTGGCCTAGGGTGCAAAAAGGTCTTAATCCGGGCCTGCACTGAGGTGACATTATTTATTTATTTATTTTATTTATTGTTCGTTCTTGTATTCCACTCCTCCCAGCATCCCCTCCATTTCCCCAGCTCTCCCTCTGCTTGGGAGGGGGACCTCCGTAACTCTTATCTTCCTGCCTGGCATAAAGGAGGGGGCTGGACTACATGACCTTTGGGAGTCCCTTCCAACTGAGTCTAATAATAATAATGTGTAATAATAAAATACTAACTCTACATTTCTGCCTGGCATAAAGGAGGGGGCTGGACTAGATGACCTTTGGGGGAGTCCCTTCCAACTGAGTTTAATCTATATAGGTAGAGAGATAGATATAAAGTAACTCTATATTCCTGCCTGGCATAAAGAAGGGGGTTGCATTTCATTTACTTTGGGGTTCCCTTCCCTTCCATGAGACATAATTTATTACCTGCATTTATTACATCAAGGGAAAAGGTTCAAATGGTCCCTTCCCTGGTGATGGCCATCCTATGCCTGCTTGCTCCCCCCTTCAGCTCCTCCCCATAGAAACATCATAAAAATGGGGTGCACCTCAGAATCAAGGCCGCTTCTATGTATATGCCTGTGTGTATGTGTGTGTGTGTATACAAGGAGGAAAGGAAGGTAGTGCAGCGCAGCAACACTAGAGGAATACAAATAGAGGTGAACTGTTCAGCCATGCAGGCCTAATGGCCGTGGAGGTGTCTATGGGCAGCGCCGGCTCTTTGGCTTGCGAATGGCCATGGAGGTGTCTATGGGCAGAGTCAGCTCTTTGGCTTACAAATAGAGATGAACTGTGCAGGCAAGCAGGCCAAATGGCCTTGGAGGTGTCTATGGGCAGGTGTCTCCCAACGCCACAGCAATGCGTGGCCGGGTAAAGCTAGTATTTATATAAGCTACTAATGTCACTTCTTTCTTTTATGTACTTCTTATTCTTGTTCCTTTGGTAATTCCGTGTTTATTCTTAGGGGTTCTGTCAAGTCTTCATATGGTCCTTAAATAAAGTCCAGTCTGTTCCTTTTAATGCCTTACCCTCTGATTCTTTCAAATAGAGGGTAAGCATGTGTTGTGATTGAGCCCGTGGCTCTGCCTGTGAGTAGGGCTGAGGAGGATGCTGAATCTACAGCATCTGAGCATAGTATGGAACTGGGTGGGGTTGAGAGTAACCTAAATGCTGGAGCAGGCAGAAAGAGGACTGCAAGTGATTCCAGCAGGGAACGTTTGGCACAAAGGAAGAGAATTTGGCAAATACTTATGGCCCCTACTGACTCTAAGTCCTTTGAAGGTTTTCTCAAGGATGGGAAAAGCTCGTCAGAAGAAAGTGATACTGAGTTCCCCCCCCCCCAACTTTTGTTTTCTCATACCAAAGATATCCATGCCATCCCGTTCTCAAGTCAAAACCCTCCAACATTAATATTTTCTCTCTCTTTAACTCAATCCAATCCTTCAGCCATGACAATCCACTTGCTTCAAAATATAATTTTATGTCTGGTAGGCCTAGTCCTCCTCTTCTTTTAGTGTCATTAAAGATTTTATATTTAATTCTTGCTTTTTTCTTCTCCCATATGAACTTTAATATGTCTTTATTCCAACTTTCAAAGATTTTATTTGTCCTAATGATTGGAATATTTTGGAACAAATATAACAATCTAGGCAACACGTTCATTTTTATTGCTGCTATTCCGCCCATAAAGGAAAGTTTCAAATTCTTCCATGATTCTAAGTCCTTTCGTATTTTCTTCCATAATACCTTGTAATTGTTCTTATAAAGTTGTGAATTATTTGCTGTTATTTGTATCCTGAGGTATTTAACTGTTGTTATGACCTGCATGCCCAACTGTGGGCCCCTTAGCCTTTCTCATGAGAAACCTGAAGGAGATGCAAAACATAGGCATCTCAAGGCCGTACCATCTTCCTGCCCTAATAGCGAGGCGCCCAGAGAGACCGGGGAGTTGCCTCCCTGTTCGGCCAGATGGGAGCAGTTAACGAGCTGTAAATTCCAGAAAGGCTGAGGTAGCATAACATATAGAAAGCTATCCATCACAGGACTTTGACGTGCGACGCAACTAGATCTAAGGCCGAAGATGCTATAAGTATTGAGGGATACAGTGAACCCGTATCTCGTACCAACGTTGCAGTAAAGAGATGCTTCTGTGAGCGAGGCTGTTGGGCCTGCCAGCAAGCTTGCGCCAGTCAGCCACATTGGGCTGTCTTGTTCCAGCATCAAGCCTTGTTCCTGTTCATCGCCGAGTTCCTGATTGATCCTGTAGAGACTATTTTACTCTTTGAACTTCCTTGCATTTAATCCAAGTCTCCCAGCCTTCTTGCCTCGGCTGGGACCCTTTAAGAGCTATCCCTCGCATCCGGCTTGAATCCTGGAAACCCTCTGCTTGTGATCCTTTTTGCCACGGATCACAACTCCCTGCTGACTCCTGAGTTGCTGCTATCTGGAGGTACTATATGGACTGCCTCTAGACTCTTTCCCTATCCTTTATAATCAATAAAACCCGTTGTAACTCAGCTGTCGTGTGGTTTGTCCAGGGAGGTCAGGTGCCAAGGGCCCAGGGGGGCGACAGTTTGGTATGAGATCCCTTACTCCCTGGTAAACCGAAGACCAGATGCAGACGCCGCCGGGAGCAGCCGGAGGCGCACCCGCCATGGCAAGGGCACCTACCGCCGCAGACTACCAGCGCCTGCAAGCCGACATGGTGGCGCTTCAGCAACAGTTTGCTGCGGTGATGCCGGCCCAGAGGCTGGCGCACTGGCGCGTTCCCGTGGCACTTCCCGTCCGCTTTGTTGGAAAATCTGCAGCTGCCTGCACCTTCCGCGGGCAGTGCCAAGCCTACCTGGTGGCCCGGGCGGCCGACTTCGTGATGGAGGTGGAGCGGGTGGCGTTCGTATACACCCTGCTGGATGGCCCAGTGGCTTCATGGGCCACCACCCTGATTGATGCCAACACACCCCAAGTCAACACCGTGCAGGGGTTCCTGGACCACCTCCTGGAGACCTGGGGACACCCCGTGAACCGAGATTTGGCTGAAAAGCAGATGAGGCATCATTACCAGCGAAACCTTCCCATGGGTCAATACATCGAGTTCCGTGTATTGGTCAACCAGGTGATCTGGAACGCCAACGCTCTGCGCTCCCAGTTCCTAGAGGGGCTGAGCCCAGAGATCCAGATGGAATTTTCCCGCCCCCCTGATGTCCCGCTCACCCTGGACGGGGTGATAGCGATGGCACTGCACCTGCACCTAAGAGCCCATCATGTATGGAATCGGAGGTCCGCGGGCCCCCCGCCTGCAAAGAAGCCAAGCCCGGAGAGACGAGGACCGCCGGCCCAGCGACCTCCGCCTCCCGTCCCCGTGCCAAGATTCGATGACGAGCCCATGCAGCTGCGGCACACCCGCCCGCGGCTGGATGACGCCGAAAAGGCTCGCCGACAGCGATTGCACCTGTGCTGGTACTCTGGCACCTCCGGTCACTTCTTTAAAGATTGCCCATCCAAGCCTAAGCCGAACCCCCGCCAGGCCGCAGCGGAGGAGAAACCCAGAGGCCAGGAGACGGCTCTCGTACCGTTGGGGGAAGTCGAAAACCAGGCGTAGGAAGGCTCGCCAGCTCGGTCGGACCCCCCCCCTCCAGAGCCACGGACGGGAGTCTTATTCCTACTCATGGTCACCCTGTGGTCGGTGGAAAAAGGCCCCATTCCCATTCATGCCATGTTAGATTCCGGGGCACCAATGACTTTGTGGACAAAGGCCTGGCCAAGCACCTGGGACTGGAGTGTGTAGACCTAAGAGAATCTCGGGCCATGCAGACCGTCGATGGGCAAATATTAAGATCGGACCCTGTTAACCAATGGACTAAACCTATCAAGATGAGCGTAGCAAACCACCAAGAGGAGATACCTTTCCTAGTTTCAGCCTTGCCCCACTTCCCCGTGATCCTGGGGGTGAGGTGGCTCACCCAGCACGACCCGCAGATCTCGTGGGCCCGCCGGGAAGTGCGCTTCCTCACCACCTACTGCCAGAGACACTGTTTAAAGAGCCAGGTTGGGGTGGCGACTGAGGTCGGGACTGCAGCCACCCTGCAGTGTAAATACCAAGAGTTCTGGGAAGTATTCAGCGAGAAAGAAGCAGGCAAGCTTCCGCCCCATAGGCCCTATGATTGTGCGATCGACCTGGTCAAGGATGCTGTAGCAACCCAGCTTGCATTCCAGCCGGGGGGGGGGGGGGCAAGGGGTCGCCCCAGGGGGCCCAATTGATGTGAACCCAATTGCCATAGATCCAGGTGAAGCTGATGGAGGGGCTGCTGGGCCTGCATCTCCAACAGACAGTTTGGAATGGGAAGACAGCTGGCCTGAGGAGTATCCGGAATTGGAAGGTCAGTGTGACTCCAAATCAGATACGGATTATGAAATGCCAGGTGGACATGGGTCACAAGAAAGGCTATGGGAATCAGCGGGGGATGAGTGGATGGAAACCGAAAGGGAGGATGGTTCCCATGAAGATAGCGGTCCAGCTGCGGCACGGCCCGGGAGAGGTTTTGACCGAAGAAGCAGCATTGAGAGCAGTAGAAAGGAATGGAGGCGAAGCGTAGAGCGGCGCTGGTCTCACAAAGGAGGAAACTAAATAGACGTTCCTTGGGGACAGATCTTCAGTTGGTCAGCCACTTCTGATCTGAAGGGAGTGAAGCGACTGGGTTCCATGAAGCCATAGTTTGGCTTGCCTTGCCAAGAAGTTACCTTGGGTTCCACGAAGCCATAGTTTGGCTTGCTTTGTCACGGAGTTACCTTGGGCCTTGTACTTTTGGGGACTTCGTCCTGCCTTGGATTTCCTACGGGAAGCGGCTTTGTTTTGATCCGCTTTGGTTTTACGGACCTTTACTTTGAACTTTATTGCATTTTTACCTTGGACTATTTGACATTCATTCTTTTGGACATTTACCTTTTCACCTGTTTCTTATTATTCAATAAATAGTTAATTGACTATTGTCTCTGTGTGTGTGCTTAAGGGGCCGGGCCAAGACCCTGCATTGTGACAGATGCCCCAATCCCCCGCGGGAGGTTGTATTCCCTCTCGGAGCCGGAACAGAAGGCGCTCCGGGAGTTCTTGGATACCAATCTGTGAAAGGGATTCATCCGCCCAAGCCAGTCGCCGGCCAGAGCTCCAGTCCTGTTTGTAAAAAAGAAGACCGGTGAGTTGCGCTTGTGCCATGATTACCGGGCCCTCAACAGTATCACCATCCATAACCGGTACCCCCTTCCCCTGATGTCCGAAATGTTGGAGCAGGTGCAAGGCGCCAAGGTGTTCACCAAATTGGACTTGAGAGGGGCCTATAACCTTGTGCGGATCAGGGAGGGGGATGAGTGGAAGACAGCGTTCCAAACCAAGTACGGAGCTTTCGAAACCCTGGTAATGAATTTCGGACTGTGTAATGCCCCATCCACATTCCAACATTTTATGAATGACATCTTCAGAGACTATCTAAACCGCTTCCTTTTGTGTTACCTTGATGATTTGCTGATTTATAGTACTGACATGGATTCCCATGAATGCCATGTACGGGCCGTGTTGCAAAGACTTCGGGGTCATGGCCTGTATGCCAAACTAGAGAAGTGCACATTCGAAGTAGAAAAAATAGACTTCCTGGGACACTATATCTCAGCCCAAGGGATTTCAATGGACCCTGTAAAGGTAGAGGCTGTGGTACAGTGGGAGGCACTGAACAGCAGGAAGGACATTCAACGGTTCATGGGCTTTGCCAATTACTACCGAAAGTTTATTTCCGGATTTGCCAAGTGCTCCGAGCAAATCACGCAATGCCTAAGGGGAAAGGCCCCTTTCCGCTGGACTGCCGAGGCAGAAGGGGGGTTCCAGCAACTGAAGCAGCTGTTCGTGTCCCAGCCAATCCTACAGCACCCTGACCCCGCCAAGCCCTTCCGGGTGCAGGCCGACGCCTCCAATGTGGCGATTGGGGCGATCCTGTTTCAACCCCGGTGGGAAGATTGGCTGCCCTGCGCGTTCTTCTCCGGGCAGCTGACGGCCACGGAGAAAAAAATACACCATCTGGGAAAAAGAACTGCTGGCTATCAAGGCGGCCTTCCAGTTTTGGCGTCACTGGCTGGAGGGGTTGCAGCATGAATTCCAGGTCCATACTGATCACCGCAATCTAGAGCACCTCAAGACAGCGCAAAAGTTAAACCAGCGCCAGCAGCGCTGGGCCTTGTTCTTCGAACGCTTTCACTTCAAGATTCACTACGTAACGCCGGCCCAGACTAAACAGGCCGATGCCTTGTCCAGGAAGCCAGAGTACACCCGGGGGTGTGACGACATCGAGGATGGCTGGCTACTCCAGCTTGAGAATTTTGCAGCAGCTAGGGAAACCGCACCCCTGCCCGCTTCGCCGCCGGCGGAGCCCAGCTCACCTCCCCGGCCCCGGGAACCTCTTCCCCTGGATACGCAGATCCGCGCCAGGCAACAGGAAGACCCATGGACAAAGGAGCAGCTGGCAAAGGAGGTACAGTACCCGTTTAGCCTTCAAAATGAACTCTTGTGCCACCGTGATCAGGTCTATGTTCCCCAAGGCCCCCGAGAGGCAAGAAATCCTACGGAGGTGTCATGACAGCAAGGCCGCAGGGCACTTTGGACTGTTTAAAACCATCCAGTTGATAACCAGAGATTTTTGGTGGCCCAAGATGCGCAGAGAGATTGAAAAATATATAGCCACCTTTCCTGTGTGCCAAAGATCCAAACAAATGGTGTGCAAGCCTCAAGAACTGTTACAGCCCTTGCCCACCCCTAGAGGCCCCTGGGAAATGTTGTCCGCAGATTTCATCACGATTTCCCCGCATCCCAGGAAAACACCACGGTGTTGGTGGTAATTGACAGCCTCACCAAGATGGCACATTTCATTGCATGCCCGGGACTGCCCACCGCCAAGGAGACGACGGACCTATTCCTCCATCATGTGTTCAAGTTCCACGGACTGCCCAAGAGTCTAATTACAGACAGAGGAAGTCAGTTCACCTCCCAATTCTGGAAAAAGACCCAGCGAATGCTTGGGATTGAGGCCTGGATGTCCTCGGCGCGCCACCCAGAGACAGATGGGTAGACAGAGCACGCCAACGGGACTTTAGAACAGTACCTACGGTGTTATGTAAACTACCAGCAGGACAACTGGGCCACCTTACTATCCCTGGCCGAGTTCGCCTACAATAACTCCGTGCATGATAGCACTCAGCAGACCCCGTTCTTCGCGAACCTGGGGTACCATCCACATTTCTACCCAGTTTCCCCATCCTTTATAATCAATAAAACCCGTTGTACCCTGTGTCTTGTGGTTTGTCCGGGGAGGTCAACTGCCAAGGGCCCGGGGGGGACAGTATTGTAGATTTCACCGATAGCATTTTGGAATTGGTGTCCCATGTCCATTTCCTTTATTAACAGTTGGAAAAGTCCCAATATAAATTATCAAAGGCCTTCTCAGCATCTCAGAAAAGACAGTATGATAGCTCTGTACACACTGATTTGGGTGCTTTGCCTCAGGTGCTTGTTGCTCCAGACTCTTTTGTGAAGCCTTCCAAATGCACTATATGCCTTTGCTAATCTGTGATCTTTCTCTTTATCAATCTTGGCGTATGAAGAGATGATGCTTCCCAGGTAGGTGAACTGCTGAATGGACTTGAGCACAGATTTGCCTATGCTGACATGGGGATGATGGTGTTCTTCCTGTGGTGCAGGCTGGTAGAGAACTTCCGTTTTCTTCAGGCTGACTTTCAGCCCAAATAGCTCTGCAGCTGTTACAAAGCAGGATGTTAGGCGCTGCAGAGCTGCTTCTGAATGGGCAACAAGGGCAGCATCATCGGCAAAAAGCAGCTCACAGACTAGATAGTTTAGAGTCTTAGTGCGATCCCTCAGACGGCTTAAGTTGAAAAAGATACCATCAGTACGATAGCGTATATATATGCCGTCTTCTTCTTCGAGGTCTGCCATAGCCCTTTGTAGCATCTTGCTGAAGAAGATTGTAAATAGGGTTGGTGCAAGAACACAACCTTGTTTCACTCCATTAGTTATTAGAAAGGGCTCCGAGAGAGCATCGCAGTATCTGACTTGACCGCGCCGGCCCTCATGTGACAGGATAATCATTTTGAGGAATTTGGGGGGGACATCCTAGACATTCCAGGATCTGCCACAGACCTTTTCTGCTCACAGTGTCGAAGGCTTTGGTGAGGTCGACAAATGTTACATAGAGTCCTTTGTTTTGCTCTCTACATGTCTCTTGCAGTTGTCTAAGGGCAAAAACCATATCTGTGGTGCTCCTGTTAGCTCTGAGGCCGCATTGGCTTTCAGGGAGAAGTTGTGCTGCAATAGCAGGAACTAATCTGTTCAGGAGTATCCTTGCAAGGATTTTTCCAGCAATGGAGAGCAGTGTTATACCTCGATAGTTTGAGCAATCGGATTTTGTTCCTTTTTTCTTATACAGGCTGATGATAACTGCATCTTGGAGATCTGATGGCAGTTCACCTTTTCCCCAGCAACTCACAAGGAGCACGTGGAATTTAGCATGAAGTACATGACCTCCCTGTTTCCAAGCTTCGGGTGGGATTCCATCGATCCCGACTGCCTTGCCATTTTTTATCTGTTGTATGGCCTAAAGAGTCTCTTCCAGAGTGGGAGCTGTGTCCAGTTCATTTTTCATTGGTTGTTGTATCATGTATTGGATAGCTGAACCTTGGACTACTCGGTTGGCATTGAAGAGACTCTGAAAATGATCAGCCCATCGGTTCAGGATGGAGGCTTTATCAGTAATTAGTGTTTGACCATCTGTACAATATAACGGGCTTTGGACCTGATAAGTAGGTCCAAAGACTCCTTTGAGAGCTTCATAAAAACCTCTGTGATCACCCACATCTGCACAACATTGTGTTTTTTTTCTGCTAAATCGATACACCACTTGTTCTGAATGTCTCTGAGTTTTTGTTGGAGTTTACTACATGCGAGACGGAAGAGTGCTTTTCTTACATGGCAAGATGGCTGGGCGAGGTGTGCCTAGTGAGCAGTTCTCTTCTTTGCCAACAGCTCCTGGATCTCTTGGTTGTTTTCAACAAACCAATCTTGCTTTTTCTAGAGGGAGAATCCTAGGGATTCTTCAGCAGACTGCAGGATACTGTTTTTGATATGTTGCCAAAGCACTGTAGGAGAAGAATCTGTAGGGTCGTCTTCATGTTTTGTTTGCAGATTTGCCTGGAAGTTATCTCTCACAACAGCCTGTTGAAGATTGTTGACTTGGAATCTCCTCTTTAAGATGCCACCCCTCTTAGGTTTGAGCTTAAGGTGTAGATTTAGTTTACATCTTACAAGGCGATGGTCTGTTTGACATTCTGCACTGGGCATCACTTGAGTATGACGGACATCACAAATGTTTCGCTGGCACACTAAAACATAGTCAATGAGGTGCCAATGCTTGGATTGGGGATGCATCCAGTGTGGTTTTCAAGCTATCTTTCTGCTGAAAGATAGTGTTTGTAATAATCAGCTGCTGTTCTAGCAAGAGGCATCCATTATCATTACAGTTTCCAACACCGTGCTTGCCTAATACACCTTTCCAGGTGTCAAAGTTTTTTCCTACTCTGGCATTGAAATCATCAAGGATAATGATTTTATCTTCTGTAGGGACCTTTTGTATGAGGTAGCGTAGATCTGAGTAGAATTTGTCTTTCTTCACAGGGTCAGCTTGCATAGTTGGGGCATATATACTGAAGAGAACAGCATGTGGGAGGCATAAGGAGATAATGCGATCAGAGTGACCTGTCAGCAACGTTTCGAATTTAGAGGCGATGGAATTTTTTTTATCATAAAGCCTACTCCTGAAAGATGTTTCTCAGTTTTGGGTTTGCCAGACCAGTAGAATGTGTAGCCAGCACCATGTTCTTTTGGGCTGCCTTCCTCGTGGAGACTAACTTCACTAAGAGCAGCAATGTCAATATTAAGCTTTGATAGTTCATGGGCTATTAGAGCAGAACGATGCTCAGCACGACCACTATCTGCAGAATCTTGCATGGTTCTGATGTACCAGCATGCAAGTGTCAGTCTATTTGCACCTTTGCAGGCAGGTGTTGGCCTTTGTTGCTTTGTCTTTGTTCAACCGCATAGGAAGATGTCCGTTGGCCGCGGCTAGCCAACCGGGTAGATGGAGATGAACTTTTGTTAGGCTACCTTTCCTAGGCCCCTCTCCATATGGAGCAACCAGGGCTCTCCTTAAAAAAGGCTACTTGGTCGTTCAGGACTGTCATTTCCTGGGTCAGTCTCAAGCGACCAAAGTCCTGAACCGCCTGCATGCAGGGTTGGGTCTGTGGCCTCCAGTGCATCTTTGCACCTGCCGTTTTGTCCCTCGCCTATCGCTACAGGGCTTTTTTGGAAGTTGGATGTGTCCTTCGAGCCTGTGCAATGGATCTTTCTGGCGGACTGCAGCATGCAAAGAACTGGCCTCAACCTTTAAATCAAAAGTTCGTCTGCCGGGGTCTAGCGAGCTTGGACGGTGGCAGCGAGGTCCTCAGGTCGTAGGTTTGGTTCGAGTTTCCTTCACTTAGATGGTTGACCTTACAGGGTTAGGCAAGCACCATCTGCCCGGGTTTGAAATTAGAGTTTTCCTTCTTTTAGGATGGTTGCCAAAAGGCTAGAGAGCCCATCCTGCCGTTTGACGCTCTTTAGCAGACCCTTTGGTTGTGACTTGTCTGGCATGGGAGGCCCTACCGGTGGCTATTATGCCCCCGCCAGCATAGCTCACAACTTCATTAGGGTACGCAACCATTTTGGAATTGGAGTCCCATGTCCATTTCCTTTATTAACAGCTGGAAAAAGTCCCAATTTAAATTATCAAAGGCCTTCTCAGCATCCAAAGCTAGGAAGGCCACTTCCTTTTGGGGGCTTCGCTTCGTAGTATTCAATTAGATTCAGTACTGTTCTGATATTGTCTTTGATTTGTCAATTCGGTAAGAATCCATTTTGATCATGATCTATTGTCACACCCCAAGAGATTCAATGGCCTCCGACAGCATATTTTCTAGGGTCGGCATTTTGCCCGCCTAACTCTAAGAAGCTTTTCAGCACAGCTGTGTTAACTCCCAGCCCCTGTCAGAGGCCTCCTTACTGCTCTCCTGTACTGTCCCAGGGAGTTGCCATGCTAAAGGCATGTCAAGGCCAAGCGGAGCCCACCAAGCTGATAGCAGAAGCGGGTACTCGGAGCAGTAAGCGCTACTCCCCAGTCCAGGTGGTTCGCACTAACGAGGGCCTACATTCTTCAAGACTGAGGTTCTCAAAACAACCCAAAGCCTATCCATCATCCAGTGTGACGTTCGACGCAATTCCAGAATGCTATAATTGCCCAAGGCACCCTTCAATCCTTGTCTCTTTCCAACGTTGCTTTCACAATGGACTAAGGGGAGGGCCGCTGCGGCTTCTTCCCCCCGGGAAGGCCAGCCAGCCACTTATGGGCTGGTTCGTCTATGCTCTACCTTGCCAGAACCCTGCTTCATCTACGACGGTGCCGTGCCTAGCCTGCATTCTAGACCATTGTTGGAACCAGAGAGAAAAGCCTGAAAGACTTTCGCAGCAAACGCTGAAACCGGAAAGATCTTCTCTAGCTGTTGCTCTGCCTGGAGTCCAGAGAACCTTGCCTGGCCTACCAGTGTGCGGCCAGGAAATCAAGGAAGACTGCTTAGCGGCCTTGTGGCATTCTATGCTCCGCTTGTCTGGATCCCCTCCGCTGCAAGATCATCGTGGCATTGCTCACCGTGGATCCCTTCTTCATAGACTCTATGAAGGCTTGCCGCAAAAGCTAAGCCTTAAAGAGGATTCTGTGTCCAGTCAAGTCAACAACAGTAAGCCTGCTAAGTTTGCCAAGTGTCAATGTGGAACCATCTTGTTAATGGCTGGGCATTGTTGTTCAAAGACTGAAGCTGCCGGCCTCAGGCTACTCAGGCTTTGTCCCAGTAATCCTGCTTTGGTTTGCAACTAAAGACTAAAGCGAATTGTCAGTCAAGTCATCTCGTCCGCAGTGGTTTAATGGGATTTTTAAAGATCTTTCAACTGCCCGGTTAGAGACTCAAGAATCCCTTTGCATGGGATTCCTTCTGTGAAGGAGTGGTAACTTCCGCACTGAACTGCCTGCAGTACCTCGAGCCGCCTAACCTTCTTGCGCCGGTTGGGAGGCTCCGAGACTATCTATCGCACCCTGCATTTGTTCCTGCATTTCCTCCGCTTGAGATCCTGCTGTTGTGGATACTCAAGCCTTGTTGATTCCAGTAATTGCCTGCGGAACTTCCCAGCGTTCTTTGTGCGGAGCTCAGCCTTCTTTCACTGGTTGGGCCCCCACAGAGATCATCTATCAGAACCAGGCCTTTGCATGGCCGAATACTGTCCTGAACTTTCCTTATGGCATCCGGCTTGATCCCTGCCAGCGGCCCTCTTGCAACGGGTCGCTGCTACCCTGCTATTCCTGTTTGTTGCGGGACTATTTACTCCTTCCTGATCACTGCTAAAGCTGCTAACCAAAAGCACTATTTTGACTGCCTTTAAACCTGTTTTCCCTATGCTTTGCTGATATCAATAAAACCCGGTTGTACCCTTGCTCCTGTGTAGTCTCCAGAGAGGTCAAGGGCCAGGGCCCATAGTAGGGGGCGACATCTATCCATTCATTGAGCCATATTTTCAGTCTTTCAGCTAGGATACTGGCAAAGATTTTATAATCATTATTAAGTAATGAGATTGGTCTGTAATTGGCTACATCAGTATCATCTGTATCTTCTTTATGTATCAAAATTATACTGGCTTCTTTCCATGAGTCTAGTATAATTGCTTCAGTTAGGACTCTGTTCATCGTTTTCTTCAAATAGGGTGTTATTTCTTCTCTCAATGTTTTATAGAATCTCGCCGTAAGTCCATCTGGACCCGGTGTTTTACTTGCGTCTAGGTTTCTTATTGCCTTTATGATTTCTTCTTCCGTTATTTCTTTATTTAGGAGAACTCTGTTGCACCTCAGAACCCATGCAGCCCCCAGCGCAGATCACGCACACACAGGCAAATGCAACAAATGTTCTTTATTTAGATTAGAAGGTAATAATAGTCCAAAGAAGTGAAAAGAAAGCAATCTAAAAAAGAGTTCATAGGTCCGTAGTAAAAATCAAGCGGATTGAATCCCAAACAAAGTTCCAAAGCGAAGCAACCGCTTCCGCGGTCAAACGTGACTCTTGAGTCCGGCCGCAACTGCAGTCAATAGCAAAACAGCATCCAAACTGGCCCGGCGGTTAGCAGGACCTTGGAGACAGCAACAAGAGACGTGGACAAGCCAAACGTGGCTTCAGATCTGGCGAGAACATTCGCAGACCAGATTGATATAGAAATCTAACTCTTGTGCGTCCAACGTACCCTTTTCTCCAATCTCTCCTTGAAGCTGAGATACTGGCTCTCCTGTTGAATTTCTGTTCATTAGCGTGTACAGCTGCATCGTTATCAGAATGGGAACCAGGCAACTCCTCGTCTCCCATCGCACCATCTGGGAAGGGAGTAGCCACTCTTTCTTGAGACCCAAGGCCGCCTGGTTTCTCATATTCATCTGAGTCCGTTTCCATGGAGTCTTCACTAAACCCATCTGAAGTCCCATAACCTTGCAGCCCTGTATTATCCCATTGTAGGCTCTCTTCTGAAGTGTCATAACCATCAGGTCATCCATCATCCTCTGACTCTCCTGGGTCAGCTGATACCTGGTCTGGAGCCCCCAGGGTCTCCCCAAGCCCACCAGGCTGGAACCCCACATGATCTGAGATTTTATCTATTTTTTGTTCTCCCAGATATTGTATAATCTCTTATTTTTTCATCTGTTCTTCAGTATAAAGCTTGGAGAAGAATGCCTGGAACTCCTTTCGTATTTCTTTATCAACTGAGGTTGTTTTCTTTTCGGAACGTATCTTAGTAATCAATCCTATTTGCTTCTTTTTCCTGATTTTCTTTGCTAGCCATCGGCCTGGTTTGTTGGCATTTTGGAACGCGTTTTGTTTTATGAACTTTAGATCTAGTTCCTGATGATGTTTCTGTTTCCTCAGGGAGTCAAGGTTTTTAACTGCTTGCTGGACTTTAGGATTTTGTTTCAATTTCTTTTCTTCTTGCATTATCTTTACTTGAAGGTCTTGTATCTTCTGTCGTTGTTTTTTGTTCTTTTTGGCATTATGTTGTATAAAATAACCTCTCAGTGCCGCCTTACATGCATCCCATACCACTTCTGGTTTTGTTTCTATGTTGTCATTATTTTTAAAATACTCCTTCGTGATTGATTTATATTTTTGAATGTCATCCTCTTTTTTTTAACAGATTATCATTTAACCTCCATCTTCTAGCCAGTTGTTTGTGGTTAATTTTCATCTCAATGGGACAATGGTCTGATAAGTCTCTTGGCAGTATTTTTATCTATGAATTTTTTGTCGTCAAAGATTTGAGGTCCATATCATGTCGATTTTCGACCAGCTTTGATGTCTGTGGGAATAGAACAAAGGTTACATTATAGTCTTTTACTTTCTCATTGTGTATACGCCAGGTGTGTGCGACTTGTAAATCAAATTAGGATAGTCTTTAAGATTCTCCAAAAAGAAGCAATGTCCAAGATGCCGCAATTGGCTAAATCCAAAGGGTTCTTGACACCCCGACTTGATAAAACTTAAGTCTTTGAGCAAGAGGCTTTTTGCGCATGCGTCAAAAGGAATAGGACGCTCCAAAGACTCCTCTCCCCCGGAAAAAAGAATTTATAGCTCTTTCAACGGGTCAGAAGACACACAAAAAATCGAATTCGGCACTCTTGAGTGCAGGGCACCATAAGGTTAAAGAAACTTCTGTGAGAAGCTGACTTTGACCTGGGAAGAGATAAGAGACGAGTCTGTTTGTTTGGAAGCCCGACGAAGGCAGAAAGATGGCGAAGAACCTCCGAGAACTGAGTAAAGAGATTAGTGAATCTCTAGCTGCACTGAGAGTAATATTAGAAATGATATACGCCGGTCCAAAAAGAAATTAAAGAGGTAAAAGAGGAAGTGGGGTTAAAAACTGTCCTTGAAGCCCAAAAGAGATCAGAAGAAAATGAAAGCAAAATCAAAGAACTCACTCATAGACTGGCTGGACAAGAAGACCGAATGAGGAGACGTAATTTGAAGCTTTTGGGAATTCCTGAGTCGGTGGAGGCAAAGGACATTGAAAAAAATCTGGTAAGCTGGTTTACCAGTTTGAATATATCAATTAAAGAGACAGACATTGAGCGTGCTCACAGGATTTACAGACCGAGAGCAAATGATAGACACCCAAAGGAAATTGTGGTTGCATTTTCCACAGAAAAGAAGAAAGAACAGGTCTACAAGGAGCTTAAAAGATAAAAGAATTGAAATATAATGACAATGCAGTTATAGTGAGAAAGGACTTTTCTGCAGAGACTATACAAGAAAGGAAAAAAAATGGCTCCCTTCACAAAGAGATTGTTTGAAAAAAGGTATTCAATTCACCTGGGGCTATCCTGCTTCAATTATAATCTACAAGGATGGGAAAAGATTTACTGCAAAAAACCCAGAACAAGGTGAAAAGTTGATGATACGGATGGGATTAGGAGATACAGAGCAAAGCAGTACGGAGGAGGAGGAGGACCCAGGACAAGGATCCTCCCGGAGTCCCGAAGGACTTGCTCTGCAAAAAAAAGAAGAAGAATTCGGCCAAGTAATTCACAGGAGCTACTTAATGAGTAGAAAAATGTTAAATGTGATATAAAAATCATGAAGTATGTTAACTGGTATAGCTTCACTGAAGTTAAGTAAAGACTGATTTTGCTGAATGAGTTGAAAACTAAGTATAGTTTGATATAGATTGTATAAAAATCAGGGGAGGGGAGGCGAATTTTGGAAATGCAAGATCCCAATGTATAAGGAGAGACAGGGAGGATTTCTCCCTTATTCCATATCTCTGCCTTATAGGGGAAAGGGAAACCACAAAAGTATAATTAAAATTAATTTCCACGTACACAAAATGAAACTTGTTTTGAATGAATATGGGATTTCTTAGTATTTTGAGTGTAAATGTAAATGGACTAGCCGGAAAGGTAGGAGAGGTTAAAAAATTCAGATTACAAAGTCTGGCTAGGTCAGAAGGGGCTCACCTTTTATGCCTTCAAGAAATTCATGGGGGAAACAATAAGAAATCACTTCTGAGTTCTAACCTGTGGGAAACAACTGCTATAGCTGAAGGAACTATAAGATCGAGCGGAATGTAGCACAGCAGTTCTCGTTTGTGCCTGGAGGGCAGGGAATAGGTCCTGGGGTTCCATTAGCTTTAGGGCCTGCAGCAGCAGATGTGGATTCAGAGGATGAGCTAGATGACTGGGGTGAAGCACAGGGCCCTTCGGATGGGCCTCCGTTCGCCTGCAGAGAGCTTGGCATGGGATGAGATGATGTTTGGGCCTAGCATAGATTCCGATCACCAGGTGGAGATGGGAAGCAGCAAAGGAGTTATGAACACCCTGGGGGAGGAATTCCAAGAGCTTGAAAGTAAAAAATATGGACGAAGCCGAGTGGGAAAGTGTTAGGGAGGAAAGTTCTCAGGAAGATAGCCACACAGCTGCTGAGAGGCAAGGTCGATCCTTCGATAGGAGACGGGACATTGAGTCTACTAGGAGGGCTTGGTCTAGGGTCCTAGACCGACCGAGGTCCGTGAGCAGATTGAGACGACAGCCTAGAGCCGGGGGCCTCGGCCGAAGCTGATTAAGTATAGGATCCGTGAACGCATCCTCAGTCTCTCCGGCCACGCCTTTCCTGGAATAGGCGTGAAGCGGGAGGGACCACAAACTAAGCCGTGGTCATCAAGCCTTGCCTTGCATTTGCCTTGCCTGTTTTTGATCCGCATTGGATTGCAGAGCCCTGCCTCGGCCCTTGAGCCGTATTGGATTGCGGAGCCTGCCTGCTTCAAGTCTATTTGCTACGCTACTTTGGACAATCTTGCTTCTTACCTTTGGACAATTGCTTATTATTGGACTATATATTCTTTGGAACTGTTTTTTATACTCAATAAAGTAGTAAGCCTTCAGTACGCCTCTGTGTGTGTGATTAAGGGGGCCCGCTAAGTCCGTGATCGTGACAGCTGGCCGGAGAACTCCAAGAACCCTTATCACACCACGGACGCCGCCGACGCCGCAGAAGAAGCGCCCACGACAGTGGTCGCCATGGCTAACTTGACCGATGCCCAAGTGCAAGCGATGCAGCAGGAATTGGGAGAGCTA
>JARBWK010000010.1:9767348-9847899 GCA_030556195.1 Anolis apletophallus
GAAAGTTTCAGGAAGATAGCGACACAGCTGCTGCTGAGAGGCAAGGTCGATCCTTCGATAGAGACGGACATTGAGTCTACTAGGAGTGGCTCGGTCTAGGGTCTCAGGACCCGAACACGAGGTCCGTGAGCAGATTGGAGACTACTAGCCTAGAGCGCGGGGGCCTCGGCCGATGATTAAGTACAGGACTGCACGATCCTCAGTTCTCCGGCCACGTCTTCCTGAATAGGCGTTGAAGCGGAGGGGACCACAACAAGCCGTGGTCATCAAGTCTTGCCTTGCATTTGCCTTCCTTGTTTTTTGATCCGCTTTGGGATTGGGGGCCCCTCCTCGGCTTGAGCCGCAAGGAGCCTTTGCGCTTCAAGTCTATTTGCTGTTACTTTGGACAATCTTGCTTCTTCCCTTTTTGGACAATTGCTTATTTTTGGGACTATATTCTTTGGAACTGTTTTATACTAATAAAGTAGTTAGCCTTCAGTACGCTCTGTGTGGTGATTAACCCTAAGTCCGTGATGTGACAGGAACAGCGATCCTAATGAGGAAAAACAGAATATTAAGTTTTTGGGATCAACTGGGAGATAGCAGGGAGATAATATTTTTAAAAAACTAAAATAGAGGATAAAATATTCACAATAACAAATATATATTGCCCAAACCAGGGTCAAAGAAAATTTTTTGGAAAAAATTATGAAGAAACCCCAAAATTTTATGAAGGAGAAACTATTTTGATGGGGATTTCAATTTAGATATAACTCAACATAACACAGTTAAGTTAAATAAATGGGGACTAAGAGACACATTTGAAATAGTCAACAAAAAAACCTAGCCTACGTATTATTCCCATAGATAAAAATATACACGATAGACTCTATTAATGAATTAAAGATAAGAAATATATTAACACATGGGATTTGATTTCAGACCATGCCCCAATACAAATTGAAATAGAAATTAATTCAGAACCTAGAAATAAAAATTGGAAATATAATAGTTCAATACTTTGGAGGAAAGAAGATAAGGAATACATAACAAAACAAATCAAAAATTATTTTAAGGAAAATAGGGGTTCAGCATCAGAAAGTATAATATGGGATGCAGGTAAAGCTGTAATAAGAGGCCACCTTATTTTGCTAGAAAAATTAAGAAAAAGGAAAATTTTAGGAAGAGAAAGAAAAGATAGAAGAACTGGAAGCCCTCCAAAGACAACAACAGGTTAATTATAAGGTGCAAACCCAAGTTCAAATACGGAAATTGAAGGAAGATCTAGATGAACTAGATATCTTTAATATGGAAAGAGAGAAATTAGTTAAAAATGAATTCCAAAGACCAAGAATAAACTCATTGAAAAAGTTAGCAAAATATTTAAGAGATAGGAAAGAAAAACAGAGAATTAAGGTAATAAAGATGCAAAATAATAAACTTACATATAATTCAGCTCAAATAAGAGAAGCTTTTGCTACATTCTACCAAGGGTTGTACAGTGAAACCAAGAAAGGCCAATTAGAGAAGAAATAAATTTAAAATTAGATGAGGAGAGCAACAATTATTATTCGGAGATTTCAATTGAGGAAATAAAAGATGTAATTAAAAAATTAAAGAAAGCTAGATCTCCTGGAATGACGGATATACAGCTTGAGTTTTTATAAGGAATTCATAGAAATTCTGAGCCCTAAATTGTATGTATTATTCAATAATTTTGAAAGGGGGGATGCACCTGACACTTGGAGGAAGGCTGAAATTATAGTTATTCGAAACCACAAAGACCCAAAAGAGACAGGATCATATAGACCAATCAGTCTACTAAACCAGGACTACAAAATATTCACGAAAATTCTATCCAATAGATTAGAAAAAGTATTATCAAAATTAATAAAAACAGATCAATATGGATTTGTCAAAAGGCAGATCTATAGGAACCCAATTAGAAATATTATAAATATAATGGAATATAAGCAAAATAAGAAACTAGCTATTTTAAAATTAGACATACATAAGGCCTTTGATACAATAAATCATGAATTTCTGTGGAGGTTATGAGGAATTTGGAGTAGGGGGACCTATTTCTTAAAGCAACCAAAGAACTATATAGAAAAGGAACAGCAGTAGTTAGAGTAAAACGAAAGAATATCAGAGAATTCCCAATCAAAGGGGAGTAAAGACAAGGCTGTCCCCTGTCACCATTGCTTTTGTTTTATGTGTAGGAATAGAGGTGTGGCGGATAGAATAAAAGGAACAATGCAAGGATTGAGGGGGTGTAAATTAGGTCGGGGATTGAGGCTAAATTAAATCTCTATGCGGATGATCTGTTGGTGTTATTATTCAACCCCTAGATGGAATAAGGGAATTAAAATTATACTAAATGATTATGAGAGAGAAACACAGGATTGAGGGTTAACATAAATAAATCAGAAATTATGTACTTCAAAGTAAATAAATTAGAAAAACGGGGAAATAGATAGAATAACCAAAATTGGCATGGGGAAAGGGAAAATAAAATACTTGGGGTGACACTACAAAAAACATAGATAAGATGAAGAAGAGCAACTATAAGGAGGCATGGAAAAAAGTCCTTAAGACCATGAAAAGATGGAAGGGAAAAAAATTGAATATTTTTAGTAAAATAAAAGCAGCAAAAATGTTCTTAATTCCAAGATTAATGTATCTATTCCAGGTTCTCCCACTAGAAATTAATCCTAAACAAATAAAAATTTGGGATAGGACCATTAGAGAATGGATCTGGAGTGAAAAGAAACCTAGAATCTCAAATAAAGTATACTATACACACCAGGAGGAATTAGGATGGGGATTACCAAATTTGGAATTTTATTATGAAGGGTTCCAACTAAAATCACTGATAGAAAACAGTGTAAGAAGAGAAGAAAAAATGGTGCAGAATAGAAGATGCAGTAAACAATGGAGAGGGAAAATTTGGGATTTTCACTGGAAATCTAGAGGCTTCCATTAAAAAAACAAGAGGTCCTAGAAGACTAGCATTAAAGATATGGAAAAAATTGAAACCACTATTGATGCCGGTTATAGTAAAATTTACACCACTAGAAAGTTTATAAGGAAAAAGTTTGGCCATAAATGGTGGGAAGATATGAAAGATAAAGGCTATTACTGCATAAAGGATATGTACAACATAAATGGTCAATTGATCCCCATGAATAGGATAATAGAAAAAATGGGAAATAAAAACTGATAAAAGTATTGGGGATATATAACAAACTCAAACAAGGGAAATATGGAGAATGTTTAAGCAAAGAAAATAAATTTGAGAACATACTTATGAAAGGACAGAAGACATTGAAAGGCTTAGTAGGAGAATTATATAAAACAATGATAAAAGACGAGGAATATGTAGTCAGAACATTACAAAATAAATGGCAGAACGAAGGGATACTCACAAAACAAAGTATTGAGGAATTAAAGAAGGGGGTAAACAAAATTAAAATGGAAAAATATAAAGAATTAGAAAGGAAATTTCTCTGAAAATGGTATAGGACACCAGCTCAATTAGCAAACATGGGTACAGGACTAAGTCCTCCATGTGTTGGCACTGCAAAGCAGGGAAAGGCTGGTATGCACATATGTGGTGGGATTGTTTAAATGCAAAAACTTTTGGAACAAGGTAAGTAGTAAAATGGGGAAACTTTTCAAGATAACAATCCAGGTCAACATGGAATTTATGTTAATGGCAACCACAGGGAATAAAAATATTGCGCAAAGAACCAGGATTTATTCAAAGCAATGATTTTAGCAGGAAAAGCAGTAATCGCCTGGGGGTGGAGAGATGTAAAAAATGGAATTTGAAAATTGGAATAACTATCTATTTGAACAAGTCCAATCAGATATTATCGCTTGTATAACCCAAGAAGACTCACAGGAGGACAAAACAGAAGTAATTAAAGAGAAATGGGCAACATATATAAAATGGGTAGAAGAAGGTGAAGCCAACACAGATATTGCACAAAGACTTCAAAAATTGTGTTCGTGGTTAAAAATAAAGATTTAGAGAGGAAAGTGGATGGGGGGTTAGGGAAGGGGGTGGGAGGAGTTGGGAGAAAATAATAAATGAAAAGAAATATGAACGAATCTGTAAAGAATGGGAAGAGAAAATATAGAAAAATGTTTATGATAATGCATGTTTACAATGGATAATGATTATTTGTTCAAATATGTTTCTTTTCAATAAAAAATATTTGATTTATAAAAAAAAAGTCTTTGAGCAAGAAGGACTCCCGGGCTGAACTTTTATAGGATTTGGGCTGCATCGATCCGAGAGGCGCTTACTCCGCCGCAGCTCTCTCACGGGAACAGGGGAGACACTTTCTCTTCCCACCATATCTCTATCTCCTTGGAATGCAAACTTCTTAGTGGGCCCAGCTGTGTGCTGGGGAGGATCCGTCGCTTCATGGTACTAGGTGTTTTTAACGAGCTGGGAAGCCGGAGGGCTGCGCCGCTCTTTGGCCTTCTGAGGGTCAGCTAAAGGTTGTTGTAAAGACCTGCCTGCAAGCCGCTCTGAGTCCTTGGTTTTAACATGGCGTCGGTTTGGTTTGCTGCGGGAACCTCACTGAGGTGTGACACACAGACCAACCAGTCAAAAAGGAGACTAAACAAAAACAAGAGTTTGCTCTAAGGAGCCAGAAAACCCGTTATAAATCTTAACCCAAAGAAAATACTGCAAACAAGGAAAAAGCACTCACTATCGCTCCAGTGATAGCATAGGGGTAGAGCAAAGTCATCGTCAATCCAGTACAGAGGTTGTCAGCAGTAAATCAGGAAGCAGCAGCAGGACAGAAAAGTGGCAGATACAAGCGTCCAATCTGGGTCAGAGCAGGAGAGAGACAGCAACATCCATACGCAGAAATCCAGGATCCGAAACCGAAGCAGCAGCCAACTAATCTCGGCATTACTTCGCGAACAAAGATTATTAGGAAGGACTCATCCCACGCTTTCTACAAGTGCATTGATGACCAAAAAGGCCAATCTGAGATAGGCAAGTTTGGTTGCAGAAAGCACAGCAGAAAGTCTCCTTGGGTGATGTTGTTTCCAAGTTGCGGTTCTTTCTGCGTTGTCGTTTCTCTTCGAGAGCCATTTGGTGTGTCTTCTCGAAAGAGGCCGCAGCATTGTGGATAGTGCATCTCCATGCCTCCCATTTTTTATCTGTTGTATGGCCTAAAGAGTCTCTTCCAGAGTGGGAGCTGTGTCCAGTTCATTTTTCATTGGTTGTTGTATCATGTATTGGATATCTGAACCTTGGACTACTCGGTTGGCATTGAAGAGACTCTGAAAATGATCAGCCCATCGGTTCAGGATGGAGGCTTTATCAGTAATTAGTGTTTGACCATCTGTACAATATAACGGGCTTTGGACCTGATAAGTAGGTCCAAAGACTTCTTTGAGAGCTTCATAAAAACCTCTGTGATCACCCAGATCTGCACAACATTGTGTTTTTTTCTGCTAAATCGATACACCACTTGTTCTGAATGTCTCTGAGTTTTTGTTGGAGTTTACTACATGCGAGACGGAAGAGTGCTTTTCTTACATGGCAAGATGGCTGGGCGAGGTGTGCCTAGTGAGCAGTTCTCTTCTTTGCCAACAGCTCCTGGATCTCTTGGTTGTTTTCATCAAACCAATCTTGGTTTTTCTAGAGGGAGAATCCTAGGGATTCTTCAGCAGACTGCAGGATACTGTTTTTGATATGTTGCCAAAGCACTGTAGGAGAAGAATCTGTAGGGTCGTCTTCATGTTTTATTTGCAGATTTGCCTGGAAGTTATCTCTCACAACAGCCTGTTGAAGATTGTTGACTTGGAATCTCCTCTTTAAGATGCCACCCCTCTTAGGTTTGAGCTTAAGGTGTAGATTTAGTTTACATCTTACAAGGCGATGGTCTGTTTGACATTCTGCACTGGGCATCACTTGAGTATGACGGACATCACAAATGTTTCGCTGGCACACTAAAACATAGTCAATGAGGTGCCAATGCTTGGATTGGGGATGCATCCAGTGTGGTTTTCAAGCTATCTTTCTGCTGAAAGATAGTGTTTGTAATAATCAGCTGCTGTTCTAGCAAGAGGCATCCATTATCATTACAGTTTCCAACACCGTGCTTGCCTAATACACCTTTCCAGGTGTCAAAGTTTTTTCCTACTCTGGCATTGAAATCATCAAGGATAATGATTTTATCTTCTGTAGGGACCTTTTGTATGAGGTAGCGTAGATCTGAGTAGAATTTGTCTTTCTTCACAGGGTCAGCTTGCATAGTTGGGGCATATATACTGAAGAGAACAGCATGTGGGAGGCATAAGGAGATAATGCGATCAGAGTGACCTGTCGGCAACGTTTCGAATTTAGAGGCGATGGAATTTTTTTTATCATAAAGCCTACTCCTGAAAGATGTTTCTCAGTTTTGGGTTTGCCAGACCAGTAGAAGGTGTAGCCAGCACCATGTTCTTTTGGGCTGCCTTCCTCGTGGAGACTAACTTCACTAAGAGCAGCAATGTCAATATTAAGCTTTGATAGTTCATGGGCTATTAGAGCAGAACGATGCTCAGCACGACCACTATCTACAGAATCTTGCATGGTTCTGATGTACCAGCATGCAAGTGTCAGTCTATTTACACCTTTGCAGGCAGGTGCTGGCCTTTGTTGCTTTGTCTTTGTTCAACCGCATAGGAAGATGTCCGTTGGCCGCGGCTAGCCAACCGGGTAGAGGGGGATGAACTTTTGTTAGGCTACCTTTCCTAGGCCCCTCTCCATATGGAGCAACCAGTGCTCTCCTTAAAAAAGGCTACTTGGTCGTTCAGGACTGTCATTTCCTGGGTCAGTCTCAAGCGACCAAAGTCCTGAACCGCCTGCATACAGGGTTGGGTCTGTGGCCTCCAGTGCATCTTTGCACCTGCCGTTTTGTCCCTCGCCTATCGCTACAGGGCATTTTTGGAAGTTGGGTGTGTCCTTCGAGCCTGTGCAATGGATCTTTCTGGCGGACCGCAGCATGCAAAGAACTGGCCTCACCCTTTAAATTAAAAGTTCATCTGCCGGGGTCTAGCGAGCTTGGACGGTGGCAGCGAGGTCCTCAGGTCGTAGGTTTGGTTCAAGTTTCCTTCACCTATTTATTTATTTATTTATTATTCGGGCTTCTATGCCGCCGACTCCCTGAGGCTCGCGGCGGCTTACAGGAGCCGAAGGGCACAGTAAAATACAGGCAATAAGCAGTTAAAAACAATTAAAAACAACAGCAGTATAGTAATTAATAATACAGTTAACACAATGAACAGCACATCATCCTCAGAAGAACGAATAGATGGCGGGGCATGGGCAGGACTTACTCACCAAAGGCCTGCTTAAACAGGTATGTTTTACAGGCCCGTCTAAACGGGAGCAAGTCCTTCATAGCCCGAGTTCCGGCCGGGAGGGCGTTCCACAGCGTAGGTGCTATGACAGAGAACGCCCTCCGGCGGGTAGCAGTCAGCCTTGCGAGTTTAGCTGAAGGTATCTCCAGGAGATTGGAGTCCTCAGACCGAAGTGATCTCGGAGGGCAATATGGGGTGAGACGGTCCCTCAAATACGCTGGCCCCAGGCCGTGTAAGGCCTTAAAGGTGAGGACCAACACTTTGAAGGTGATCCGGTGCTCAATTGGCAGCCAGTGCAGATCCTGCAAAACAGGTGTGATGTGTGGCGCCAGCTGGCGTGCCAGACAGGAGCCGGGCGGCAGTGTTCTGCACTAGCCTGAGCTTCCGGGTCACCGACAGAGGAAGGCCAACGAGAGCGTTGCAGTAATCCAGCCTTGAGATGACTGTGGCTTGGATCACTGTGGCCAGATCGTTCCGGGAGAGATAGGGGGCCAGCCTCCTTGCCTGTCGCAGATGAAAAAAAGCGATCTTGCTGACCGCAGAGACCTGGGCCTCCATGGTCAGCTGGGAGTCCAAATGGTCCCCCAGGCTCTTTATGGAAGGCGATGGGCATAACACCGCACCGTTCAGGCTCAGAAGCTGGACATTAACATCACCCGGGCGACCCAGCCAAAAGATCTCCGTCTTCGCCGGATTCACCCTCAACCTACTGGCTCGCAGCTATCCAGTAACGGCTTCGAGGCAGTGTTGGAAATTATCGGGGACAGAACCCGGCCTGCCCTCCATCCTCAGAATGAGCTGGGTGTCGTCAGCGTACTGGTGACACTCCAGCCCATAACTCTGCACCAGCTGTGCAAGCGGCTGCATGTAGATGTTAAATAACAGAGGGAGAGAATGGCCCCTGGGAGACCCCACAGAGTAGTGGGGAGCCCTCGGAGACCACCTCGCCCCTCCTCACACGCTGAGACCGCTGGTGGAGGAAGGAGGTCAGCCATTTAAGGGCTGTCCCCTCACTCCAGCCACGGCCAAGCGGTGGATCAATAGATTATGGTCGACCGTGTCAAACACTGCCGTGAGGTCCAATAACACGAGCAGCGCAGACCCGCCTTGGTCGAGCTGGCAGCGGAGTTGGTCTGTGATGGAGACCAGAACCGTCTCCGTCCCGTGCCCCGAACGGAAGCCGGACTGGAAGGGGTCTAGCCATGTTGCATCATCTAAGAAGGACTGCAACTGCTCTGTTACTGCCCTCTCAACTACCTTCCCCAGGTACGAAAGGTTCAACACTGGTCGGTAGTTGGAGGGAACCGCCGGGTCTAGTGACGGTTTCTTCAGTAATGGAGCTACCACCGCCTCTTTTAAGCACTCTGGAAAGACTCCTTGCTCAAGGGAGCTGTTTACGATATTCAACAGAGGCCCACGTAACCCCTCCAGGCACGATCTAACAAGCCAGGAGGGGCACGGGACGAGGGAGCAGGTGGTAGGCCTAGTTGCAGCCACTATCTTATCAACAGTATCTGCGTCCAGTGGCCGAAACCGGTCGAGGGTTAGATGGTTGACCTTACAGGGTTAGGCAAGCACCATCTGCCCGGGTTTGAAATTAGAGTTTTCCTTCTCTCAGGATGGTTGCCAACAGGCTAGAGAGCCCATCCTGCCCTTTGACGCTCTTTATCAGACCCTTTCGTTGTGACTTGTCTGGCGTGGGAGGCCCTACCGGTGGCTATTATGCCCCCGCCAGCATAGCTCACAACTTCATTAGGGTACGCAACCATTTTGGAATTGGTGTCCCATGTCCATTTCCTTTATTAACAGCTGGAAAAAGTACCAATTTAAATTATTAAAGGCCTTCTCAGCATCCAAAGCTAGGAAGGCCACTTCCTTTGGGGGCTTCGCAGTATTCAATTAGATTTAGTCCTGTTCTGATAATGTCTTTGATTTGTCAATTCGGTAAGAATCCATTTTGATCATGATCTATTGTCACACCCCAAGAGATTCAATGGCCTCCGACAGCATCTTTTCTAGGGTCGGCATTTTGCCCGCCTAACTCTAAGAAGCTTTTCAGCACAGCTGTGTTAACTCCCAGCCCCTGACAGAGGCCTCCTTACTGCTCTCCTGTACCGTCCCAGGGAGTTGCCATGCTAAAGGCATGTCAAGGCCAAGCGGAGCCCACCAAGCTGATAGCACAAGCGGGTACTCGGAGCAGTAAGCGCTACTCCCCAGTCCAGGTGGTTCACACTAACAAGGGCCAACATTCTTCAAGACTGAGGTTCTCAAAACAACCCAAAACCTATCCATCATCCAGTGTGACGTTCGACGCAATTCCAGAATGCTATAATTGCCCAAGGCACCCTTCAATCCTTGTCTCTTTCCAACGTTGCTTTCACAATGCACTAAGGGGAGGGCTGCTGCGGCCTCTTCCCCCCGGGAAGGCCAGCCAGCCACTTACGGGCTGGTTCGTCTATGCTCTACCTTGCCAGAACCCTGCTTCATCTACGACGGAGCCGTGCCTAGCCTGCATTCTAGACCATTGTTGGAACCGGAGAGAAAAGCCTGAAAGACTTTCCCAGCAAACGCTGAAACCGGAAAGACCTTCTCTAGCTGTTGCTCTGCCTGGGGTCCAGAGAGCCTTGCCTGGCCTTCCAGTGTGCGGCCAGGAATTCAAGGAAGACTGCTTAGCGGCCTTGTGGCATTCTACGCTCCGCTTGTCTGGATCCCATCCGCTGCAAGATCATCGTGGCATTGCTCACCGTGGATCCCTTCTTCATAGACTCTATGAAGGCTTGCCGCAAAAGCTAAGCCTTAAAGAGGATTCTGTGTCCAGTCAAGTCAACAACAGTAAGCCTGCTAAGTTTGCCAAGTGTCAATGTGGAATCATCTTGCTAATGGCTGGGCACTGTTGTTCAAAGACTGAAGCTGCCGGCCTCACTGCCTTCAGGCTACTCAGGCTTTGTCCCAGTAATCCTGCTTTGGTTTGCAACTAAAGACTAAAGCGAATTGTCAGTCAAGTCATCTCGTCCGCAGTGGTTTAATGGGACTTTTTAAAGATCTTTCAACTGCCCGGTTAGAGGCTCAAGAATCCCTTCGCATGGGATTCCTTCTGTGAAGGAGCGGTAACTTCCGCACTGAACTGCCTGCAGTACCTCGAGCCGCCTAACCTTCTTGCGCCAGTTGGGAGGCTCCGAGACTATCTATCGCACCCCGCATTTGTTCCTGCATTTCCTCCGCTTGAGATCCTGCTATTGCGGATACTCAAGCCTTGTTGATTCCAGTAATTGCCTGCGGAACTTCCCAGCGTTCTTTGTGCGGAGCTCAGCCTTCTTTCACCGGTTGGGCCCCCACAGAGATCATCTATCAGAACCCGGCCTTTGCATGGCCGAATACTGTCCTGAACTTTCCTTATGGCATCCGGCTTGATCCCTGCCAGCGGCCCTCTTGCAACGGGTCACTGCTACCCTGCTATTCCTGTTTGTTACGGGACTATTTACTCCTTGCTGATCACTGCTAAAGCTGCTATCCAAAAGCACTATTTTGACTGCCTTTAAACCTGTTTTCCCTATGCTTTGCTGATATCAATAAAACCCGGTTGTACCCTTGCTCCTTTGTAGTCTCCAGAGAGGTCAAGGGCCAGGGCCCATAGTAGGGGGCGACAGCTTGGAAAGAGACTCTTACTCTCTGGTAGACCGAAGTCCAGATGCAGATGCCACCGGGCGAGGCTGGGGGGCCCCCGGCTCCTCTGCAGGCCGCGACAGCAAAAGAACTTCGAGGACTGCAAGCCGACGTAAGCACCCTGCGCCGGCTGGTCGCTGTAGGTGACCAGGCTCAACGTTCAAGTCAGAGATGCGTGCCAGTGGCCTTCCCAGCTCGCTTCGCCGGAGACCCTGATGCCGTACCCGCCTTCCGTGGACAATGTCAAGCTTACCTGGCGGCCCGGGTGGCCGAATTTGCCAGCGAAGCCGAACGTGTGACTCTGGTGTATACTTTGTTAGACGGCCCTGTGGCAGCATGGGCCACCCCTCTGGTGCACGCGGGAGCACCCCAGGTGCAAACAGTCCAGGGATTCATGGACCTTATCCAGGATACATGGGGGCACCCCGTGCACCAGGAGTTGGCTGAGAGGAGGTTAAGATGCTACCAGCAGCAAGACCTCCCCGTCGGCCAGTATGTTGCCGAGTTTCGAGCGCTGGCCAACCAGGTGACTTGGAACACGGAGGCCCAGCGCTCACAGTTCCTGGAAGGACTGCGCCCGGAGATCCGGTCCGAAGTGGCCCGTATCCCAGATGAACCCCGTACCCTGGAAGGAGCGATCGCCTCGGCCCTTCGGATGGAGAAGCACACCCGCTCCCAGCGGCAGGCGGTCCGGGAGACGCTGGGGCGCGGTCACCCGGGTCTGGATGAAGTGGAGAAGGCCCGTGCCGACGCCTGCACTTGTGCTGGTACTGCGGAACTGCCGGGCACATCGCCAAAAACTGTTCATCCAAACCCAAGCCGCCTTCTCGGCCGATTGCAGTCGAGGGGCTACCCAGCGGCACCGGAGTGGTCCCTGCCCCGACGGGGGAAACCGACGGCTGAGTAGGGGGAGGCCCGCCCGCTCAGCCGGTATACCTTTGTTTGGGCCACGCTATGGAGTCCTGTTCCTGCTTTTGGCTGCCATATGGTCATTCGGAAGGGGCCCCACCATGTACCATGTTTCATCCAGCTTTGGATCCTGGATGCCTGGACTTAAAGCATCCCCGAATCGCGCCCACCGCTGTTGGGCGAGCACTCGAGCCGGGGCCCAGCGAACGTGGAAACCAGCCAACCAAGTTAAACCCGGCCCGGAACCAAAGACACATTCTCTCCTCAGTCATTCCGTTGCTGAGTTTTGCCCTTAGTAGGGGGCGAAATCTATCCATTCATTGAGCCATATTTTCAGTCTTTCAGCTAGGATACTGGCAAATATTTTATAATCATTATTAAGTAATGAGATTGGTCTGTAATTGGCTACATCAGTATCATCTGTATCTTCTTTATGTATCAAAATTATACTGGCTTCTTTCCATGAGTCTAGTATGATTGCTTCAGTTAGGACTCTGTTCATCGTTTTCTTCAAATAGGGTGTTATTTCTTCTCTCAATGTTTTATAGAATCTCGCCGTGAGTCCATCTGGACCCGGGGTTTTACTTGAGTCTAGGTTTCTTACTGCCTTTATGATTTCTTCTTCTGTTATTTCTTTATTTAGGAGAACTCTGTTGCACCTCAGAACCCATGCAGCCCCCAGCGCAGATCACGCACACACAGGCAAATGCAACAAATGTTCTTTATTTAGATTAGAAGGTAATAATAGTCCAAAGAAGTGAAAAGAAAGCAATCTAAAAAAGAGTTCATAGGTCCGTAGTAAAAATCAAGCGGATTGAATCCCAAACAAAGTTCCAAAGCGAAGCAACGCCTGCGGTCAAACGTGACTCTTGAGTCCGGCCGCAACTGCAGTCAATAGCAAAACAGCATCTAAACTGGCCCGGCGGTTAGCAGGACCTTGGAGACAGCAACAAGAGACGTGGACAAGCCAAACGTGGCTTCAGATCTGGCGAGAACATTTGCAGACCGGATGAATATAGAAATCTAACTCTTGTGCGTCCAACGTACCCTTTTCTCCAATCTCTCCTTGAAGCTGAGATACTGGCTCTCCTGTTGAATTTCTTTTCATTAGCGTGTACAGCTGCATCGTTATCAGAATGGGAACCAGGCAACTCCTCGTCTCCCATCGCACCATCTGGGAAGGGAGTAGCCACTCTTTCTTGAGACCCAAGGCCGCCTGGTTTCTCATATTCATCTGAGTCCGTTTCCATGGAGTCTTCACTAAACCCATCTGAAGTCCCATAACCTTGCAGCCCTGTATTATCCCATTGTACGCTCTCTTCTGAAGTGTCATAACCATCAGGTCATCCATCATCCTCTGACTCTCCTGGGTCAGCTGATACCTGGTCTGGAGCCCCCAGGGTCTCCCCAAGCCCACCAGGCTGGAACCCCACATGATCTGAGATTTTATCTAATTTTTGTTCTCCCAGATATTGTATAATCTCTTATTTTTTCATCTGTTCTTCAGTATAAAGCTTGGAGAAGAATGCCTGGAACTCCTTTCGTATTTCTTTATCAACTGAGGTTGTTTTCTTTTCAGAACGTATCTTAGTAATCAATCCTATTTGCTTCTTTTTCCTGATTTTCTTTGCTAGCCATCGGCCTGGCTTGTTGGCATTTTGGAACGCGTTTTGTTTTATGAACTTTAGATCTAGTTCCTGATGATGTTTCTGTTTCGTCAGGGAGTCAAGGTTTTTAACTGCTTGCTGGACTTTAGGATTTTGTTTCAATTTCCTTTCTTCTTGCATTATCTTTACTTGAAGGTCTTGTATCTTCTGTCGTTGTTTTTTGTTCTTTTTGGCATTATGTTGTATAAAATAACCTCTCAGTGCCGCCTTACATGCATCCCATACCACTTCTGGTTTTGTTTCTATGTTGTCATTATTTTTAAAATACGCCTTGGTGATTGATTTATATTTTTGAATGTTATCCTCTTTTTTTAACAAAATATCATTTAACCTCCATCTTCTAGCCGGTTGTTTGTGGTTAATTTTCATCTCAATGGGACAATGGTCTGATAAACCTCTTGGCAGTATTTTTATCTACGAAATTTCTGTTGTCAAAGATTTGAGGTCCTTATGTCGATTCTCGACCAGCTTTGATGTCTGTGGAAATAGAATGTATAGTCTTTTACTTTCTCATTGTGTATACGCCATGCGTCTTGTAAATACAATTCTTCTTTTATTCACAAAAATGTTTTAGGAAGTGTACTAGTTTGGTCTGACTATAAATTAAATTAAAAAGGGAAGGAGACAGGTGGTACCTCTTGTCTGGTTCCGTCTACAAAGTTAGAATGGGCGAGGAAAGAACTATGAATAATGGATCAGAAATAGAACACGATGACCCTATTAAAGGCTACATTGTTGCAAAGGTTACATTACAAATCACAGTGCATACATTTTTATAATGAACATTTCAGCATCTTAACTCCACCTTCTTAGTAGGATTCTATTGGACGAAGTCACAGCATTGTTACAGGTGTGTCATTGCTATGTCACTGTCTGGGTTGGGCTAAGCTATGAAAGTCACAACTGTCTGAACAGAGACACCACAAGTGTCAAGCCCAGTCTTAAAGAATTAATAGTTTATTCAAAGTAACAGTTCAGTTAACTCAAAAGAAACACTTAATTTTAGTGGATATGGCAGCCTTAAAACAAAACACAGACCAACCAGTCAAAAAGGAGACTAAACAAAAACAAGAGTTTGCTCTAAGGCGCCAGAAAGCCCATTATACTGTATATCTTAACCCAAAGAAAATACTGCAAACATGGAAAAAGCACTCACTATCGCTCCACTGAGAGTACAGGGGTGGAGCAAATTAGTCGTCAATCCAGTAAAGAGGTTGTCAGCAGTAAATAAGGAAGCAGCAGCAGCACAGACAAGTGGCAGATACGAGCGTCCAATCTGGGTCAGGGCAGGAGAGAGACAGCAACATCCATACGCAGAAATCCAGGATCCAAAACCGAAGCAGCAGCCAACTAATCTCGGCATTACTTCGCGAACGATGATTCTTAGGAAGGACTCATCCCATGCTTTCTACAAGTGCGTTGATGACTAAAAAGGCTAACCTGAGATAGGCAAGTTCAGTTGCAAAAAGCACAGGAGAAAGTCTCCTTGGGTGATGTTGTTTCCAAGTTGCAGTTCTTTCTGCGTTGTCGTTTCTCTTCGAGAGCTATTTGGTGTGTTGTCTCAAAAGAGACCGCAGCATTGTGGATAGTGCATCTCCATGCCTCCTGATGTGAGGCCAGGGTGGACCATTGTTGGTGATCAATCTGGCCGTGCCTGAGATGTTGTTTCAGGGAGTCCTTATGTCTCTTTTTGGGGGCGCCTCTCTGGCGCCAACCCATGGCGAGTTCACCATAGAATAGTATCTTTGGGAGGCGGTGGTCCTCCATCTAGAGACGTGCCCTGCCCAGCACAGCTGTGTCCTCAATAGCATGGCCTCAGTGCTTATGATAGTCGGTCCAGTGTATATTTAGGATTGTGCGAAGACACAATCCAAAATGCTTGGAAATTGTTTAAAAATACTTTAAAACAAGCCGAACTAAAATGCATTCCTAAAATAAGAAAGAGGCCGGGAAAGTCCAAGAGGACATCGGCATGGCTTACAAATGAAGTAAAAGATGTGATTGGAAAGAAGAAAAACTCATTTAAGAAATGGAAGGCTCTTCCTACTGAGGAGAACAGAAAGGAACACAAGCTTTGGCAAACTAAATGCAAAGCAACCGTCAGGAAAGCCAAGAGAGATTTTGAGGCACATATAGCTAAGAATATTAAAAAAATTAGCAAAAACTTCTTTAAGTACATCAGAAGTAGAAACCCAACTAGAAAAGCAGTTGTGCCACTTGACGAAAATGGTAAGAAAGGGACAATAAGTGAAGACAAGGAGATTGCCGAGCGGCTAAATGACTTCTTTGCCTCCGTTTTCACACAGGAGGACAGACAACATATGCCTGCAGTTGAGTCAGTTTTTTCAGGGAGGGAATTAAATGAATTAAACCAGATAGAGATAAACAAGGAAGATGTTCTCACATGCCTTACTAAACTAAATGTCAACAAATTACCAGGGCCAGATGGCATCCACCCCAGAGTTCTTAAGGAACTCAAGTGTGAAATTGCTGAAATTCTAGCCAAAATATATAACCTTTCTCTAAGATCAGGCACTGTACCCGAGGACTGGAGGGAGGCAAATGTAACTCCGATCTTCAAGAAAGGATCCAGGGGTGATCCAGGAAATTATAGGCCAGTTAGTCTAACCTCAGTTCCAGGCAACGTGATGGAAACCATTATTAAAGAAAAAATTACTAAGCACATAGAAGAACAGGCATTGCTGAAGGAAAATCAACATGGTTTCTGCAAAGGCAAATCATGTCTTACTAACTTGTTAGAATTCTTTGAGGGTGTAAATAAACACATAGATAAAGGGGACCCAGTCGATATTGTTTACCTTGACTTTCAAAAGGCTTTTGACAAAGTCCCTCACCAAAGGCTCCTAAATAAGCTCTTCAGCCATGGAATCAGAGGACAGGTCTTGTCCTGGATTGGAACCTGGCTAAACTGTAGGAAACAAAGGGTGGTAATAAACGGACATTTCTCTGGGTGGAAAGAGGTGAGAAGTGGCGTACCCCAAGGTTCAGTTTTGGGTCCGTTACTTTTTAATTTATTCATTAATGACCTGGATGTAGGAGTAAATTCTGAGGTAGCAAAGTTTGCAGACGACACTAAATTGTTCAGGGTAGTTAAAAATGAAACTGACTGTAAAGAGCTCCAGAAAGATCTCTCGAAATTGAGTGAATGGGCAACAAAGTGGCAAATGCATTTTAACCTAAACAAGTGTAAAGTCATGCACATCGGGGCAAAGAACCCCAACTACACCTACCAATTGATGGGGTCAAAGCTTTCCGAGACAAACCAGGAAAGGGATCTTGGGGTTTTGGTGGACAGCTCAATGAAGATGTCAACCCAGTGCGCAGCAGCAGTAAAAAGCAAATTCTATGCTTGGCATGATCAGGAAGGGAATCGAAAATAGGTCGGCAAATGTTGTATTGCCTCTCTACAAATCTATGGTGAGGCCACATCTGGAGTACTGTGTACAATTCTGGTCACCGCACCTCAAGAAGGATATAACGGAACTGGAAAAGGTACAGAAAAGGGCAACAAGAATGATCCAATCAGGTTGCAACGCCTTGGTCTTTTCAGCCTTGAAAGACGGCGTTTAAGAGGTGACTTGATCGAAGTGTATAAAATCATGCATGGGATAGAAAAGGTGAATAGAGAAAAATATTTTCTCTGTCACACAACACTAGGACTAGGGGCACTCCCTAAAGCTCCAAGGTAGGAAAGTTAGGACTAATAAAGGGAAATATTTCTTCACCCAGAGGGTCATTGGGTTATGGAACTCACTTCCAGAGGAGGTTGTGACAGCGGTCAGCCTGGACAGCTTCAAGGCAGGATTAGACAGATTCATGGATACCAAGGGAATCAGTAGCTACTGAAATGGACATCCAAGTGCCACCTCTATGTTGATGGAGGCAGGCAGGATTTCCCCGGGTACTGGTTGTGGGGGGTCGGGAGCAGGTGAGGGTTCTGCCCTCCTTTCTGCTAGAGATCCCTGTGTACAACTAGTGGGCCACTGTGTGGCACAGAATGCTGGACTAGATGGGCTGAGGCCCGATTCAGCATGGCTCTTCTTATGTTCTTATGTTCTTATGACAGCGCTGATGAAAGCGTTCCAGGAGTTGTAGGTTTTGGCGATAGGTGACCCATGTTTCAGACCCATATAGGAGAATAGACAGTATGATAGCTCTGTACACACTGGTTTGGGTGCTGTGCCTCAGGTGCTTGTTGCTCCAGACTCTTTTGTGAAGCCTTCCAAATGCACTATATGCCTTTGCTAATCTGTGATCTATCTCTTTATCAATCTTGGCATATGAAGAGATGATGCTTCCCAGGTAGGTGAACTGCTGGACGGACTTGAGCACAGATTTGCCTATGCTGACATGGGGATGATGGTGTTCTTCCTGTGGTGCAGGCTGGTAGAGAACTTCAGTTTTCTTCAGGCTGACTTTCAGCCCAAACAGCTCTGCAGCTGTTACAAAGCAGGATGTTAGGCGCTGCAGAGCTGCTTCTGAATGGGCGACAAGGGCAGCATTGTCTGCAAAAGGCAGCTCACGGACTAGATAGTTTAGAGTCTTAGTGCGATCCCTCAGACGGCTTAAGTTGAAAAAGCTACCATCAGTAGGATAGCGTATATATATGCCGTCTTCTTCTTCGAGGTCTGCCATAGCCCTTTGGAGCATCTTGCTGAAGAAGATCGTAAATAAGGTTGGTGCAAGACATTCTGCACTGGGCATCACTTGATTATGACGGACATCACAAATGTTTCTCTGGCGCACTAAAACATAGTCAATGAGGTGCCATTGCTTGGATCGGGGATGCATCCAGTGTGGTCTTCAAGCTATCTTTCTGCTGAAAGATAGTGTTTGCAATAGTCAGCTGCTGTTCTGCACAAAACTCTAGTAGGAGGCATCCATTAGCATTACAGTTTCCTACACCGTGCTTGCCTAATACACCTTTCCAGGCTTCAAAGTTTTTTCCTACTCTCGCATTGAAATCACCAAGGATAATGATTTTATCTTCTGCAGGAACCTTTTGTATGAGGTAGCGTAGGTCTGAGTAGAATTTGTCTTTCTTCACAGGGTCAGCTTGTATAGTTGGGGCATATATACTGAAGAGAACAGCATGTGGGAGGCGTAAGGAGATAATGCGACCAGAGTGACCTGTCGGCAATGTTTTGAGTTTAGAGGCGATGGAATTTTTTTATCATAAAGCCTACTCCTGAAAGATGTTTCTCAGTTTTGGGTTTGCTGAGCAACCCAGCAATCTACACCTGTAGATTCTACACCACAATCTACACCTGTAGATTGTGTAGCCGGCACCATATTCTTTTGGGCTGCCTTCCTCATGGAGACGAACTTCACTAAGAGCAGCGATGTCAATATTAAACTGTGATAGTTAATGCGCTATTAGAGCAGAACGACGCTCAGCACGACCACTATCTGCAGAATCTTGCATGTTTCTGATGTTCCAGCACGGGTTGAGCTAAGCTGTGAAAGTCACAACTGTCAGAACACAGACATCACAACAGTCAAGCCCAGTCTTAAAGAAGTATTGGTTTATTCAAAGTAAAAGCTCAGTTAACTCAAAAGAAACACGTAATTTCAGTGGAAATGGCAGCGTTAAAACAAAACACAGACCAATCTGTCAAAAAGGAAGCTAAACAAAAACAATAGTTTGTTCTAAGGAGCCAGAAAGCGCGTTATAAATCTTAACCCAAAGAAAATGCTGAAAACAAGGAAAAAACACTCACTATCAGTCCAGTGAGAGCACAGGGGTGGAGCAAAGTCATTGTCAATCCAGTACAGAGGTTGTCAGCAGTAAATCAGGAAGTAGCAGCAGCACAGACAAGTGGCAGATATGAGCATCCAATCTGGGTCAGGGCAGGAGAGAGACAGCAACATCCATACGCAGAAATTCAGGATCCAAAACCAAAGCAGCAGCCAAGTAATAGAAGAGAAGTAATGGTATAATGCAGGGCTGTCCAACTACCGGCCCTGCAGGTGTTTTTGGCCTTCAACTCCCAGAAATCCTAACAGCTGGGAAACGGGCTAGGATTTCTGGGAGTTGAAGTCCAAAACACCTGCAGGGCCGGTAGTTGGACAGCCCTGGTATAATGTAACAAAACGCGGCCCCCTGCCCACACTGTCCCTCGGTCCATGAAGCAGGTCACAAACTCACGTCCCAAAAGTCATCCAACAAGGTACAGGAACAACAGGAACAAGAACAAAGAAGACTCCCAGCATTACAGGCAACCCACATACACCTTGCCAGTCGCAAAGGTCCCAGCACAACCAACCCTCCTTCAATTACAAACTTTCCTCAGAGCTGTAATGACGCAACACCATGTCTTCAGCTGCCCCGCACTCTCCTCCAAACTAGAATTTGATAACGCCCCATGCTCAGCCGCCAGCTGTGCTACACAAGCTGCTCTTTGTCTCGCCTGCCAAGAGGCTCTCCTCTGACCTTCACTTACCTCTCCCCAAACAGTAGACAATCCATCCTCACTCCAATCCCCAGCAAAACCTCTGAATGTGCCAGTACTTGTAGGATCCTCACACACTTCTCTCACCTCCGCTACTTTTGTCTAATCCATATCATCACCAACCCCATCAGAGCCACTCCCAGCACTCCCCATAGAAACTGCTTCATTGCCAGACCCATCATCCCCATCAAATATTTTGAAAGACTCTTCATCAGTAGGTTCAGTAAGTATTTTCCTAACCCTCTTCTGTTGTTGCCCTTTAATAGAGTCTTGCTCCCGAGTAGACCTTTTTGCCTGCCTAGTCCCCAACTCCGTGATGTTACTACTACTCAGAGACTCATCCACAACAACACCTCTCCAATTATTTCTTGTTTATACAAATACAATTCTGTTCTCAAAACATAGAATATTGTTTATTTTATTATATCTAATAACATCTAAGTTCCCAGACATCTACTATTAAGTACACTTCAGGATTCCTGTGGTTCTCATCTATCTATCTATCTATCTATCTATCTATCTATCTATCTATCTATCTATCTATCTAATAAAGTCAGTGTTTGCGGGCGGTGGTGCGGAGGGAGGAATATGTGCCAGCATTTCAAATGGTTCCCACGGAGGGAGTAGTTTCATAAATGACACTGATTGGCCAGCCTCAGAAGTCCAACATTCTAAGGCACCAGACAGAGAGGATTGGTTCCCACGGAGGGAGTATTTGCATAAAGGACTCTGATTGACCAGCCTCAGAACTCCAACATTCTAAGGCACCAGACAGAGGGGATTGGTTGCCATGGAGGGAGTATTTGCATAAAGGACTCAGATTGGCCATCGACAATCCAACATTCTAAGGTGACGCAAAGGGAAAAGGAAAGGCCTCAGGCAGGCAGTCACTGTGGCCAACAGCAATGACGGATCAGGACCAACCTGGGCACATGGGGGCCCAATGGCCCACTTCACAACCTGGTGTGGTTTAGGGCAGGATGGGCCACGAATGATGGGATTTGCATAACCTTCACCTGATTCACTTCCCAAACAACATTGTAGCCCCTATAAATCACAGACCAGGCTCAAAATTGACAGTAAGGCTTCATTAACTTGATTTTTCCGAGTAGGCCTCAGCTCATGAGACATTGTGTATGGCCTGAATTGACAGTAACCTACCTTGGCACACAGAGCCCCTATGACCCACGCTACATTGTACTGCAGTTTGGAGGAGGGTGGACCATGGATGATGGGACTTGATGTACCCCCATGGATTCTGGGATTTGTAGTACTTTCAAACCCTTCATTCCTTACAGACCACTGTGGCCCAGAACCAAGACCGATAAAGACCAAACTTGGCACACAATGTCCCCAAGACCCACACTCCATTCGACTGCAGTTTAGAGGAAGGTGGAACATGCATGATGGGATTTCAATTTCCTCCATTCACTTCCCAAGCCCACTGCGACCCTCATCCAGTGATTGAGGAAGACCACACTTCGCACACAAAGCCCCCATGACCCACTTTACATCCTAGTGCAGTTCGGAGTAGGGTGCACCATGGATGATGGCGCTTAAGGTACCTTCACTCATTTCCTGAGACTGCAGCGAACCTCATCCAAAGACTGATCAAGACTAAACTTGGCACACACACAGCCCCCATGACCCACTTTACATCCTGGTGCAATTTGGAGGAGGATGGACCATGGATTATGGGACTTGAAGTACCCTCACTAACTTCCATAGACCACTGCAAGCCACATAACCAACTGATAAAGACCAACCTTGGCACACAATGCCTTTCTCATATAACCCGAGCAACGCCGGGTCCCCAAGCTAGTATGAAATAAAGACTACAGTCATATGTTTATATAAGCTTCGCAATAACAATCTCACTAACGAGCACAAAACAACTGCTTGTCTCGTTTGTACATGAGAGACAGAAAATTAAGCATTGGAGATGGGAAAAGAAACATAAGTGACTCCATTTTTAAACTAACTTTGAATGACATCAATTTTGAAATATATCAGAAATTACATTAATTTCAACACCAATATTTTTCCTTTCTTTAAGAGGACAAGAGAGAAAGAGCTTTCTGGAACAGTGACCAAATACCTGGATTTGCAGAACAGAAAAAGAGTTATGTTTGAGGAAAAAATGATTTACAAGAAGATGGCAATGAGTCCTGGAATGAAATGTGGGTGAACCCTTACAAAATGCTACTCCATTGGATGGGCCTATTTAGAAAGAAAATGGTTTTTTGTGATGGATGGGAAGTGTCTTCAGTACTTCTTCCTCTGTTGTTTATGCTCTGGACATGGGGAATAATACCACTTGATTCCTCTTTCAGCAGACTTTACCTGGAATGGTGTGTCCAGTTCTGGGCATCACATTCAAGGAGGATATTGACAAGCAAGAACAAGTGGAGAAGGGCGACCAAAACAGAAGCCTGAGAGTTAAGCTCTATGAGGTGCGACCAAGGGATTTGGAAATGTTTCACTTAGATAAAGAAGGCTGATAGAAGAAGATGTGAGAGCCGTGTTTAAATATTTGAAAGGATGTCACATTAATGAGAGACAAGCTTGTTTTCCACTCCCCCAAAGACTAGGACACAAAGTAATGGATTCATACTATAGAAAAAGAAATTCTACCCTAACCTTAGGAAGAAATTCCTGATGGTAGACAAATTCTGCAGCACATTGAAAGAATGAAATTCTGTGAACTACTACTACTACTAGGAATGTCAGAAACTATTGCTATGTGCTTTCTAGTCATTTCCAACTTATGGCAAATCAAGGTTTGAATCCCCATTCAGCTAGTCACTGGGTAACCATTCGCAAGTCATATTCTCTCAGAGGAAGGTCAAAGGCAGACCTTTGGACCTCTGAACAAACCTTGCCCAAAAAAATCCCATGAGGGTTTCACCTTGGAGTCACCGTAAGTTATAATTTATTTGAAGGCACACAGCAATTTCTGATATCTCTGGTGGTCTAGTTCACAAATCCTGCAGCATATTGAAAGAATGAGCTTCTATGACAGTGGTTCTCAACTTATGGATCCCCGGGTGTTTTTGGCCTACAACTCCCAGAAATCCCAGACAGATTTCTGGGGACCCACATGTTGAGAACCACTGTCATAGAGGCTCATTCTTTCAATGTGCTGCAGGATTTGTCTGGAGAGACATCTCAGCTAACTCGTCTATGTTTTGAGTTATTTATCCTATAACTTTCCCAATTTGGAGAGTCCCAAATTAATCCTCTGTCATCCCACTTATTCAGATGCTTGTAAAATGACCTAATTACTCTCACCTTCCTCCTCTACTCTTGTCTTACTTCAATTGCTCCAAATGGAGTTCAAAGTGGAAAAATGGTTTAAACTCAATTAAATGTGTCGAGAAGAGAGGAGGAGAGGGGAACTAATCATGCTTTTCTCAGTAGGCTCAAGCACTGTCCCAGCTTGAGCACTGTCCCTCAGCTGTCCCAGCTGTTCTTCCACATTCATGATGCTTGGCCCCAGAAACCCAAGTTTCATTTGTAAAATCCTGGGGACCTGGAGTGAGACATTGAATCACTCTTATAGGGAACATGCATGTCCACACGTGCATATTTTGCCAGCACATTGTGCAAATAATGAATAGAAACACTTTTTCATATGTATGGAAAACATGGTAATGACTGCATCAATATAGGTTCATAAGTATGGCATTATGCTCTAAATACATCCTCATACTTGTAAAACCCTACAGTAAGTCTTTCTCGAACACATCGTAAAACTGAACATATAAAAGACTGCTTAGAGACAAGTAGATGTGACAGTAACAATATCACAAAGAAGACAAAAGTTGTCTTAGCTAGAAAGATACAGGAGCAAGAGACGAAACAGGAGAAAAACAATGGAGGTCTGGAGTTTTTTTACTTTTCTACTTGTCGGCATTTTGATCCTGAAGTATCTGAAACAGCTCTGGTCAAGCAGACACTACCCTCCTGGACCTTTCCAGCTTCCTCTCATCGGGAGTCTGTGGCGAATAGGAAGGACACTTCGTCACGATACATTCATAAAGGTAAGATAGATGGTAAGATAGAAAAAAAGCTTAATGACGTTAGTAGCAATAGTACTAGTAGCAGCATTTTATATCTTGTGGATAAAAATAGCATTTAGAAAATCCTTCTATCCCAAATCTGGTATGACAAGTAGTGGCATCCATGGGTTTGGTGTCGCCCGGAGTGGCAACTCCCAGACCCATGGACCTCCTCCCATAACAGACCATACCACAATATTGTAAAAAAACCAACAACAACCCTATAACATTTGACATAATCAGATGCTCTAAAATCCAAGCAACAACAGCAACACATGCTTGTAGCAACTGTAGAGAAAATTTCCAGATTAAAATCATTTGGTAGTTTTGTAGCAGAAGTAAAAAGATAATAATGACAGCTCTAGCCGAAAGGTGTGCACGTTATTAGAATATTCAAAAAGTAAATTAGCAAAGTTAAATTAGCCTTGTGAGTGTATCAATACAGTACATGTAAGATGGGCTCACAAAAATTGGATACTTTTGTAGAAATAATACATTTGTGCTGAAACACTGAAGAAAAAAAGTCAGACAATCATCTTTGGTGTCACTTAGTGTGTTTAACACTCCCATCACATGACCAGTCCAAATGTGAAGAACTGCAAATGTGTTTAGCATAAATAAGCGATTCATGATCCATAGTTATCTACTAGGCTTGTTTAGGTTTGGTTCGGAAAAACCTAAAATTCAGAAAAAACCTACCAAATTTGGACTTTTGAACCAATTTCGAAACATGTAGGAAAAGTGGAAGGGGCAAATCCGATTTTGAACCACACTTACCCATTGTTCAGAATTCTTCTCGGGTGTCTCTCACAGTTATTTTGATTTTCAGAACCATTAAGCAACTTTGATAAAGCCTAAACAAAGTTTTAAAATCTCACGGTTCCCCTTCCCTGCCGAGTGGCGATGCAAGGAGAGATGAGGTGGGCATGGCTAAGCACAGCTATTCTTGAAGGCCACGCCCCCAGTGGTAGAGATTGCCAAGGGTCCTGCTGCTAAACTAAATATAAATAAAAAATAAACTGAATCTACAAAGTTGTCTAAAGAGAGGGCAGCAAAGCCTTTCTCTGCAATAAACCCTTTCCCTGCAATAAAGATAGCACGTGTCCACCACAAAAGGGGAGCCTCCATGACTCTCCACACCTTCCTTTTCAGCAAAACATGTGTCTTGGCTCCCCATGCCCTGCCTCTTGCTGTTTGCCATTATTTGCCACAATTTTTTTCTTTTTACCATTTTCCCCTGGCAGGGATCGAAGCCATGATGGTGCTCCTGCTTATGAGGCCGGCACGTTCTCCCTGAGCCACGCCAGCTCTGTAGTAAAACCTTGTCAGAACTTATACTTCAGTGGGAAGCCAGTTCTTTTTTTTCCTGTAGTGGGGTCAGTCTATCCCCAATTCTCTCAAAACTTGAAGACATTCCTTCTTTCATCCATTTATTTAGAGTCCCCTAGGATTGCTGCACCGATGGGTATGGCTTGCTAAGGTACTTTGGGAAACTACATCTCTCATGCATATCAAATTGCCTCAAAAGCTTCACATGTTTTGTGTTCCTGAGACCCCATTCCCTTTGGTGAGAAACCGTGTTCTTGATCCCAAAGAAGGGAGTCAGTCTAGAAGTTCCTTGATGGGGTCTGCTCTGTATATGATTTCTTTTCTCGTCCAACATAAAGTTTCTGGAGTAGAACAACTACTTTCAAAGAAAAGACCACACAAAGAAACAGGAAAAACACTTTCAAAATTCAAACCAGGAACATATTTCCTTTATTATTTAAAAAATACTTTAAAAAACATTGAAAATTTTTCCTTGGCAGGGGAGGGGGATTGAACCCATGGTCTTCTGTTTGTTTGACCAGTGCATTCTCCCTGAGCCATGCTAGCCCTGTAGTAAAACCCTGTCCGAACTTATACTTCAGTGGGAAGCCAGTTCTTCTTTTTCCTGTAGTGGGGTCAGTCTATCCCCGATTCTCCAAAACTTGAAGACATTCCTTCTTTCATCCATTCATTTAGAGTCCCCTAGGATTTCTGCACTTTGGATTCTGGATTGCTAAGATACTTTGGAAACTACATCTCTCATACATAAAAAATTGCCTCAAAAGCTTCACATGGCTTCTATTGTCTCATTGTATTGTGCTCCTGAGACTCCATCCCCTTCCCTTTGGTGAGAAACTGTGTTCTTCATCCCAAAGAATGGGGTCAGTCTAGATGTCCCTTAATAATACACTTTATTTATATTCCGCTCTTCTCATCCCAAAGGGGACTCAGAGCGGATTACAGGTACACATACTTATCAAAACAAAGAGCAGAGGTTAACACAACAACAACTACTAGGTACAGTCACATAAGTACAAAACCCAAAAGGACTGATAATATCACATATATTTAGTACATAATCACATTATAAGTCTAACCTTCCTTATTAGAAGTCCAACACAGACAGTCATTCACCAGAAAGCACTCCACATACAGTATCCTGTACATGAGTAACAAGCAAATGGAAAGTCCTATAAAGTCCGGATTATCCAGGTGTCCCGATGGAGCGTCTTACAAACAGGTGTACATCCACAAATGAGGGAGGGGTGCAATCTGGTACTTCAAAAGGAAAGACTCAGTCCAAGAGGGGGTGTAAGAAGAACAGTCAATAATCATTCTAAGGACGTCAGACAAGGAGGTGATCTTAAAGGTAATTAATCCTCAGCAAGAGCCTCCTATATATACATATAATGCACACAGCTGTTAAATTAGTAACGAATTTACACCAACTACTTTATTTAATCCATTTGGTAATTCTGTATCAAGGAGGAGAATCCATTTAATTTCCAATCTACGTAACACCTGATTCACGTTCATGTGAGGGAGAACATTAACTTTCTCTAACACTTGGATTTTTAAAGTGCTTGCGCCATGGTTCAGAAATTTACAAAATGCTGGTACAGAGGTATATCTATACAACCTTGGTTTATTCTGCATCTATGTTCAATGAACCTCTGTTTAAGCTGTCTGGAGGTCATTCCAATATAAACCTTTGGACAATCACATGAAATTGCATAAATAAGCCCGGAAGAGCTGCACGTGGCAAAGGATTTTACCCAAAATGATCTCCCTTTGGCTGGGCTATACACGTATTTGCCAGGGAAAATGTTAGGACATATGGAACAATGCCCACAATTCCTGGTCCCAGGAGTAAGGCTGCTCTTCGGTATGATGTCATGGTTAGTGAGTTAGGATGTCTCCCAAATTCTGGGTATGCTTGTGAGCTATCATGGGGGGGGGGGGGGAGACTCCAATCCTTGTATACTTGATACAATGGGCCAGCATTTTAAAAAAATGTTTATGATGGCTCTGCTATGTGGCATTAGTGTGAGGGTCCAGACTATTTTTGTACTAGGTTCTTTCTTAATAGGTTGTAATAATGATCATCTATCCACACTGCCTGCTCTAGATTTTGCTTTCATAATAATTTCCCTGGGGTAACCTCTACCTAGGAAATCTTGAAACATCTGGTTAGCTTCTTTTGCATAATCCGCTGTTTGAGATTAATTTCTTTTAATACACAGGAATTGAGTGTAAGGGAGATTGTATTTTAAAGAGTGAGTGTGGTAACTTTGGAAATGTAAATAAGAGTTCCTATTTACTGGTTTTCTGTAGTTCTTGATTTTGAGGAGGCCATTATCTCTGAACACTGACACATCTAAGAAAATAATCAAATTCGCATCGGTAGTAAAAGTAAATGAGATGGCTCCATGCCAGCTATTAATCCAATTTTTAAATTCATTTAGATCTGTGTCCTTCGTAATTAATTTTAAAATATCATCGATAAAACAATGATAAGCTTGAATCTTAGACGCAAAGGGATTAGTGTTAGTAGAGTAAACATATTTACTTTCTAAGAAAGACATAAAAATATTAGCCACAGCTGAAGTTGCTGCCTGCCCCATGGATACGCCATTAGATTATCCATAATAAGTTTTTTCAAAAGCAAAATAATTATAATCAAAGGTGATATCCACCAGTTGCATTAAGAAATTAGTGGGGATGACTTGATTAGTTCGGGAGTCCACTATTTCCATCACCATAGTTCTTAATTCTTGAAGTGATATATGGGTGTATAAAGAGATAATGTCCGCTGTCAGAAGAATCTGGTTCTCATTTATTTTGGTATTTTCAATTTTTTAATAAAATCGGCCGTGTCTCTTAGAAAAGCTTTAGTTTGTTGAACATATGGCTGCAAATGGTGGTCTAAGAACTAAGATAGTGGTTCTAAAAGTCCTCCACAGCATGCGAGAATGGGTCTCCCTGGGGGTGGAAAAATTAATTTACTAACTTTTGGTAAGATGTAGGAATTAGGTATCTTCAGGAATTTAACATGTAGGAATTGGCCAGTTTGTTCATCTATATGGCCCATCGCTTCCTATAGCGTCCTCTATAGTATTCCGTATAACAGTGGGAAACCTAGGCATAGGGTCACTAGGTAGAACTCTGTAGAAGTTAGTGTCAGACAATTGGCGGAGACATTCTTGTCTATAAACATCACGATCTAAAATAACCGTCAAGCCTCCTTTATCCGCTTACTTTATGATTATATTTGGATTATTATCCAGTTGCTTTAATATTTTTATATCTGATAGAGAAAGGTTGTGTTTGTGTCTATCATTAGAATGATCCAATTTGTTTATCTCCTTTATTACAGTATTTTCAAAAACTCTTATGGAGTTGGAAACATTTATAGCTGTAAAGGTGCTCTTTGGTGCAAATATTGGTCTAGTACAGGGCTGTCCAACTTCTACTGGACCTTGGGCCAGAATTCTGGTCACTGATCACCTGGGGGGCCAAGCCCTGGCTCCGCCCCCTCCCCTCCCCAGCTCCGCCCCCTCCCCGCCTCCAGCATTGCATAAATATACAATTACATATTATATTATTTAAATAAGGGGAGAGGGAGGGATGGATGGAACACATGAGGGGCATAAATATACAATTATATATTATATTATTTAAATAAGGGGAGAGGGAGGGATGGATGGAACACATGAGGGGAACAATTAAATATTATATTATTTAAATAAGGGAGAGGGAGGGATGGATGGAACACATGAGGGACATAAATATACAGAATATCAAGGCAGAAAATCCCACAATCTCTGCTTTGAGCTGGAATATATGACTGTTCTACTGGCCACATTGATCAGCATTGAATGGCCTTGCAGTTGAAAGGTCTGTGTGCTTTCATTCTGCCAGTTTACCCCTGGCTGATTCCATTCAGTGCAAGTCATCAAAGTAAACTTAGATAATTGCAAAGAATGTAAATAATTCTGGGGGGGAGGAAAAGGAGGGGGAAAGGGGGTGGGAGGCCTTTCCTTGAGCTCCCTCTCATTCAATTCCCCCCTCCCTCCTTTTCTCCTCCTCCCCTCTCTATGGCTGGCCGGTTCTTTCCTTCTCATTAAAGAGACAGTTCATGAAATGCAAATGAAGGGTTCAGAAAGGAAGGGGCTTGTGTGTGTGTGTGTGTGTGTGTCTGAGAGAGCCAGAGAGATCTTCCCTTTGCGCTGGGGAGAGGTGTGCCCAGGGCAGGTCCCCCTCCTCTCTCTCTCTCTCTCTGTCACTCACTCACGCTCTCAGACACACTCCCTCCCTCCCAAACCCCTTTTGCTTCCCTGGCGCTGAGGGCCTGAGCGCTTCAGCAGCAGCAATCCTGAAGAGGAGGAAGCGGTGCTGCCGAGGGGGAAAGCCATGCGGCCGGGTCGCTCTTCCTGTTTGCTACCAAGGGGGCGGGGCCCGAGAGACGTCACTCCCTCCCATTGGCCCCCTCCCTCAGGATAAGAGGAGGCGGCCAATAGATAGCCAAGGGGCGGGACCAAAAAAATTTTTTTTGAATTGAAAAAAATATTTTAAAAATATTTTAAAAAATATATTATTTATTGCAGGAGGGTAAGGGGCCATAGCCAAGGGGCTAGGGGGTCGTGTACGGCCCCAGGGCCGCCTGTTGGACAGGCCTGGTCTAGTATAAGGGGCAGGAATAAAAAGTAAAGACCACACAAAGAAATAGGAAAAACACTTTCAAAATTCAAACCAGGAACATATTTCCTTTATTATTTTTAAAAAATACTTTTTAAAAACATTGAAATTTTTACCTTGGCAGAGGAGGGGGATTGAACCCACAGACTTCTGTTTATTAGGCCGGTGCGCTCTCGCTGAGCAATGCTAGCCCTGTAGTACAACCAAGTCAGAACTTGCATTGTAGCTTGGTCTGTCTATAAATATGTTTTATAAAAAATTTGAAAATTTGCCCAAAATCCATGGATAAGTCAAAAGTTATGAAATTTGGTGAGCTAGCAGTGATCTATGAGTTCTACCACTGTAGCAAGTTTCATCATGATTGGTCTAAAATGAGGGAGGGCAAGTCCCTGAAATTTCTCCAGTGCCCGTGCTGTTTCTTTCCTACTGCTCATGCATGTCTGCCATTAACAAAGCAATTCTGAAATTTCGGAAATCTTTTCAAAATCGAATTGCCAGTGCCCCCTACATCTGAAACTAGTTTTGAACCTTTTTTTTAAAATCAAACAAGCGTCATGGATATGTGTGCCATGTTTGGTCCAGACAGAGACACATGTTAGGGGACACACACACACACACACACACAGGCATCATACTACTTCTTCAGGTGCACTAGGGAAGAAAATGACTTGATAAGGTTTCTAAAAGTAACTTTGTCAATTTTTAGGAAATGACCCAAAGCACATCTAATGACCACTCAATGGTGAGTGACAGAAAAGCACAATTGAGCTTTTGCTGAGGAAATTGTAGTACAATTTTAGTGTTGATAAAAATATAAACTTTTTAAAAAGTCTGCCACAGAGTCATTGCAAAAAAACACTGAGATTATGTGATCAACCGAACTGAATGCACTACATTTATGATGTAAATAATTTGAGACTAAAGAGAATGGGAGAAGGTAGTTCTCAACTAAAATCTAAACTGAAATAGGGGGTGATACCATTTATTTATTCAGGAGATTTCTATGCAGCATTTCTCCAGGTAGACTCAAGGCAGCTCACATCTATATAAATAAAAATGTAATGTTTGTTTGTGGGATGAACATAACACAAAAACCACTGGACCAATTGACACCAAATTTGGACACAATAAACCTAGCAGGCCAACAAGTGACCATCACTCATAAAAACACAGTGAAAAATACAGCAGAAGAGACTGAAAAAGCCAAAAATTAAAAAAATACATTATAATACATGCACAAAAACACATATATACACAAATATATATATACACACACACACACACACAAACATATACACAGACTAGACCACAGCAACGCGTGGCAGGGGATGGCTAGTCATAACATAAAACCAAAGCTAAAGACAAATGATAGAAGTTTCAAGAATGTTCCATAGCATCATCCATATTATAAACAATGAAGTTAAAATCAGTTTTAAATTCCCTGAATGACCATAAAGTGCTTAGTTAAAGGCTTTTTCAAACAGGAAAACCTTCATAACTTTTCTGAATGACACCAGGGTAGTTGCTGATCTGACTTCTTCCATCCAGAAACATCAGAAGTGATGGATCTGACTATGGTTACTATTGCTATATTGGCCTGAAATCATTGCTTCATTTGATTGTTAACTGTTCTTTTTTTCTTCTTCTTGCATTGATCCAAATGACAGTTGGCAGAACAATATGGAGACATTTTTACTTCGTGGATGGGACATATGCCAGTTGTGTTTTTGTCTGGATTGGAAGCTGTGAAAGAAGGACTGATCGATCATTCAAAAGAATTCTCAGAGCGGCCAGAGACTCCGTTTCTTACAACTGCAGTAAGAGGAAAGGGTAAGTTGTGAACTGCTGTACTAGATCTTCCTCTAGAGCAGTGGTTCTCAACCTGGGGGTCGCGACCCCCAGAGGGGTCGCCTGGCCATTTTTGAGGGGTCGCGGGACTACCTCATTTTGGCCCCGCCCCCTTTGTATCCCTGGAATGGCCGCCGGGCAACCTCCGGCAGCCAAAGAGCCAGCCAGCACCCGCGCCTGAAAGAGAAGGACGTCCCTTAGTAGTGTGACGGGCCTTCTGGCCTCCCAGCCTCCTCCTCCCCAAGCCCAATGGTCCCTTGGTGCGGATGGACACTCAGGGGTGGCTTGCCTGCCATTCCTCGTGTGAAGTGGGTGCGGAGACCAGGTGAGGAGGGGACTGGGGAGCCTTTGCCAGCCCCACCAAAGAGGAGGATCCCTTCTCCTTCTTTTCATTCCTGCAAGGTGGGCGGGCGGCAGCTTTGTGCAGGCACCGCTCACCAGGCCTCGCCTTCCCTTGCCTGGGTGTCTGCGGGAAGGGATCCTTGCAGCCCTCAGCCTTGCAGGGCCCAGCGCGGGGCAGGCAAGGGGCGCTTTTCAAGGCGGGCCCAGTTCAACCGGCGCCAGCCCCTTCTCTCTGCTGCAACTGCGGGGTGGTTTCCCATCCCCTGCCAGGCAAAGGACAGGCCTCTCGCTAAGCCTCGCCTTCCCTTAAAAGCACCTCCTGCCCACTCCGCGCCGAGCCCAGCTAAGCCGAGCCCTGCAAGACTTCCTTCCCACTGGCGCCCAGGCGAGGGAAAGAAAGGCCTGGTGAGCGGTGCCCGCACGGAGCAGCCGCCTGCCTATCTTGTAGGAGTGAAAAGAAGGAGAAGGCGCCCCTGTTTGATGGGGCTGACAAAGGCTCCCCAGTCTGGTCTCTGCACCTGCTTCTGCTGGCAAGCAGGGGGGGAGAGGGGCTTTAGAAGCCCACCCACCTACCTACCCACCGTCCCCCTCCTCTCCTTCTTCCTCATCTGAAACAGCGGCAGCGGAGACAACCGCTGCTGCTTTAAAACTGAGGAGCAGGAGGAAGGGGAGGAAGAGGAGGAGGACGGTGGGTGGGTGGGCTCCTCAAGTCCTTGCCTTGCCCGCTGCCAGCAGAAGCAGCCTCCTTCCTCTCGGCTGCTTCCTTCCCCGGCTTTCCTTGCCTCCTCCTCCTCCAAGATGCCCCGAAGGAAGCAGCAAGCAGGTGGGAGGGGGGGATGGGAGAGAGACTGCTCCCTTCGACGCCTGCTCTTTCTTTCTTGCCTCCCTTCCTTCACTGCAGGAAGGAAGAAAAGAAAGAGACAGAAATAAGTTTTTAGTTTTGAAGTCTCCCGTTCCCCTGCTGCATCCTGCTCCTTTCTCCTCCTCCAACTCATTCTTCGTTTCCTCCTCCCTTTCTTTCCTTCCCTCCATCCTTTCCCACCCTCCGTCCATCCTACCGTCACTTCCCTTCCTTCCCTTCCTTTCCCTCCTTCCTTCCCTTTTTCCTTTCCATCTTTCCATCCTTCACTTTGTTCCTTTTCCTTCCTTCCTGTCCCTCATTCCTCTCCTTTTCCTCCTTCCCTCCCTTCTTCCCCCTTTCTTTCCTTCCCTCCCTTCCCCTTCCTTCCCTCTCTCCTTCCTTCCATCCTTTCTCTCCTTCCCTTCCCTTCCTTCCTGTCCCTCCTTCCATCTTTCCCCCCTTCCCTCCCTCCCTCTCTCCCTTTCCTTCTTCCTCACCTTCCTTCCTTCCCTTTCATTTCCCTCCCTTCCTTTCACCCCTCATAGCTTCTCTCTTTTTCCTGTGGCTTCTTCTTGTTCAACTCATTTGTTGGGAGGGTTTTAATTGTGTTCCTTTATGACAGAAGAGGGTTAGACTGGTTGACCTTTGGGGGTATCTTCCAACTCTAGTATCCTATTATTATCATCACCATTATCATCATCATCAAGCAGAAGCAGACTGGTCATCTGTGAAGAGTGCTTTGATTGTGCATTTCCCTTATGCAAGAAGGAGGTTGGATTGGATAGCCTTTGGATGTCTCTCCCACCTTAAGATTCTGTTGTTGATGTTGTTCTTAAGCAGAGGCTGAGTGGTCATTCGTTGGGAGTGCTTTAATCGTGTTCTTTTATGACAGAAGAGGGTTGGATTGGATGGCCTTGGGGTCCCTTCCAACTCTAGGATTCTATTATTATTATGATTATTATGATTATTATGCCTAGTCTGAATATCCAACAGTCAGGTGTGCTTTGATTGTGCTTTTCTTGCATCAAGGCAGAAGGGGGTTGGACTGGATGGCCCTCGCAAGGTCTCTTTGAACTCTAAGATCCTATTATTATTATTATTATTATTAAGCAGAGGTTGAATGGCCATCTGTTGCAGGGGCTTTGATTGTGCTTTTCCTGCAGGAAGACAGAAGGGGGTTACACTGGATGGCCTTTGGAGGTCGCTTGCAAGTCTAGGATCCTATTATTAAATCACTGTGAATTCCTCCCAACCCCTCCAGTATTTTCTGTAGGTCAGTGAGGTTCTTTGTGCCAAGTCTGGTCCAGATCTGTCATTAATTTGGGGGGTGGGGGGTTATCAATGATCTGTGGAAAACAGAGCTGAATCGGTTGAAAGTATTGCAAATCCTATTATTCATACTCCCCAAACATTGTTTTGTGATTAATCACTATTCTTTAATTATGTTCAATTTGTAACAATGAAACTACATCCCACATATCAGATATTTACATTACAATTCATAACAGTACCTAAATTACAATTACGAAGTAGCAACAAAAATTTTTTTATGGTTGGGGGTCACCACAACGTAAGGAACTGTATTAAGGGGTCACGGCATTAAAAAGGTTGAGAACCACTGCTCTAGAGAAAGAATATGAGGACAAATGATCCTTTGGGGAAAGTTGTCATTAGTTGGAAATTATACTCAGAAAGTCATTTGTGAAAACTATACTGTGCCTTTCAGTGGTGTAGCTTTTGAGCATTGAACTATTACTCTGGAGACCAGGGTTCACATCCCCGTTCAGCCACAGAAACTCATTGAGTTACCTTGAGATAGTCACAGGCCCCACCTGCACTGCTATATAATGCAGTCTGAACTGCATTATATGGTCAGTGTAGACTCATGTAATACAGATTGAACTGCATTGAACTGAATTATGAGGCTGCATTCGGAAACAGTCTTGGAACCCCAAAATAAGGCAATGGCAAGCCTGTGAGACAAATTACTAAGCAGGAAATAAAGCAAAGATCAATCCATAGCACAGTCACAGCTAGGCCATACCATGCCATACACTATTGGTGTTGCACATTGAGATAAGATAATTTCATCATGTTGAGTATGAGATCTATGCTTTACTTTATACTTATGAATTTGTATGTACACTTGTAAGTCAGATGACTAGCTGTAAAACATTTTCCCTTTGGAGGCTAGATAGATAAACTTTGGTTTCTTTTCAGTGCTGGATATAGACATGACTTTTAATTAAGGCTTTCAGGGCCCTATGTTCATTTCAACATAACTAATAGTTACTTTTAACTAACAATGATAGTATATACTCATGTCTAAATACATTTTCATCAAACAATACAACAATCCACTGGTAAATGACTCAGTAAATAGGTGAGCTAAAAATAATTTAAAGAACAATATAGCATTACCATAAAATATGGTTTAGTAGGTATATTCATTCAAGTTGTAATGTATTCATACTGTATATTTATTTATTTATTTATTTATAAATTCGATTTGGTAGACCGCTCTCTCTGGAGCCCAGAGCGGTTTACAGCATAAAATCAATAAAACATCAATAAACAGATAAAAGACGTATACCCAAAAGCCCCCCTCCCCACAAATGATTCTCAATTCTTCTCCACTTATTCCATCACAGCAATAACACATAACAAGAACAAACTTTTCGTATTTCATTCTTCGAAGAGGAATCACGTTCGGTGGCTGATCTTCATATGGTACACCTGGTTCAAACTGAAAATTGGAGAACATTAATCACACAGTTCTATTGATCATGACTGCCAAAACCAACCTGGGATCTTCTATAGGTGCTGGAAGAAAGCCAAATTCCCCAACCGTAGCTGGGTGTTTATATACTAGAGCGACATTTTTCCATGTTGCTGAAACATAAAATAGGCATGTTGTTTAAACCAGTTGCTCTCTACTTTCTCAATTATCACACTCAGTAATATCAACCAGCTGATCATATTGATTTTTCAATGGGAACCTACAAAAGATCCCTCTATACCACCAACAAATCCACACAGTCCCACACAATACACAGAAAACCCAAACTGCCCACTCTCAAGTCCACAAGTCCATGCCTTTTGGGTGACTCTCGGAAGTCTACCCTCCTTTTTCGGGGTGGCTCTCGGTCAGCCTGACCCCAGGAGAGTGGCCCTCACTTTGCTTTCTCTCCTCCCTCTTTGAGGTCGTCTTTGGCTGGACCTCCTTTTGTTGTGCCTGCAGGGACCTTTCTCAGGCGTATCTTCAGTGGGTCCTCAGGTTCATAGTCCACCTGCCACTGAATTGGCTTATCTCCAGTAGTATCTCTTTAGATTCAAGTATAATGAATACAAGGCTTTACTCCCCCTAGCTTGGGGTGGTCAGGAGAACATCACATGGCCCTTCTCACTTTGATCTCAATGGGCCAAGTTTCTAGTCTTTTAACCACATGGTATCACCTGGGGAGAAAGAATGCAGAGCAGTAATGGGGAAAGGATAACAAAACACACCAGTATAATGATCTTTCAACACTTGTCCCAAAACTTCCTTCATCATTTCCCTCTTTTCCAGCTCTGCGGGATCTCTCTGTAATGGTTTTTCATATCTCAATTCATAAATAACAATCTCAAAAGTTTGTGGGTGTATATCTAACCTTTAACAATGTCTTTCCAGTGTTCTATTTATTCATTCTATCTTTTGAGATTACTGGGGCCTATGTGCAAAATAAAGTTATTATGTCATCCCTAACAACTGAGCTAGGGAATGTACAACCTGGTGAACAAATACTGTGTCATTTGCAAAAACATACCCAACAATCCTGTGCTTGCAATCTTGTTGCAATTGAATTTACCAATTGGTGGAGGGTATCTTTCTCCCATTCTGTTGTAATGGGGTGTGGCATCAGGTTGTAAATGACATCATCTCCGTCTCCCTTTAAAACACAGTTCTGGAAACATGACTTAAATAACACAAACAAATGAAAGTTTATCAAGCTAGCAATCAAAACTAAATGGTGACAATAACCCCTTTAACCATTTAACAATTGAAATAATTTAACTTGAAAAAGGATATAGTCTTCAGGAAATTCTTGATCAAGTCTGGTCCTCATTGTCAGGTCCAAATATGGCCGTTCACACATACACACACATACAGTATATATCCAACTTGCATATCTTTTTTGATCTCTAGCATAAGAAAACAATCTCAGTCACCTTCTTGATTGAAGAAATAAATCTATTAAATTTTAACAAATCTCTATATCCAACAAAGTCTCTAGTCTCTGAAATACAGTATGTCTCTGTGTAAAGAAAGTCTGTAAAATAAAGTTGTCTTTTATTCGTCCTAGTGCTTTTGTGAGGCTTGGCTGCTGCATTTTTTGACTCTCATTAAGCTGTGGTGCCTTTTGGATATCAATTTAGAAACAGGATTACATACAATTTCAGGAACGAGATCTCATATAGGAGTTCAAAAGCTAAAAAGACAAACAGAAAGATTGTGAGAAAGAAAAGGGAGAGGGAATAGTGATTACCCTTCTGTCAAAGTCCTTTTCGCCAATTCCGTCGCTAGTTCCATCAATATCCTTTGCTTTCACATCCTCGATCTCTCACTCCGAAGTCCTCTCAGCCAAGCTCCATTTTTTAGAACACTTTTCTATAGTTCTCTTTCACGATTTATCTCACAGTTCCTCTCCACATTCTCATGTTCTGTAAGCAATCTTTTAGATTGGCAAACTCAGTTAGCTCATTCCATCTACGACCTGCTCATTCCAACTTAACAAAACAGTGAAAAGTCTTTTTCCAGGCATTGTTCCTTAAATCTGGCAAAATTGCAGGGCAAGCACCCTATCTGTTTTAATGTCCTGTTCAAAAATCATCTCTTTTTAGTAACCTTGTAGACAGATTTGCTCAAAGTAACAAAACTCATTTTCCAAAGCAATCTTAGAGTTGTTTTTGTTTGTGTGTGTGTGTTTGTGTGTGTTTGAAACAAACTATGAAGCACATTATCCACACTAAGAATTATGACTCATGTCTAGGGTTATGTATCCACATAAAATCAATTCTGCTGTAAAAATCAATTGTTGGTTTCCTTTTGAATCAGTTATCAAACTAAAATAATGTTTTAATTGTATCTATAGGCAAGCTTGAGTTTCAAACGGTCATTTCTTCATCTCAAGAAAGGTTGCTGGGAAGTCTCTATCTTGTAAAATAATAATTCTCACACAGTTCCAAGTGAAATGTCAGGAGAGAATGCTTCAGGAACATGGCTATGTAGCCTGACAAATCCATGACAACCTGAACCCCAACTCTTTGTCTATACATATGTAACTTTTCTCTTTTTATTCAAGCCTTTTAAAATGTCTCAACCTGCAAAGAGTCAATATCTACAGTATATTAAAAGAAGGGAGGGCAAAAATGAAGCATTTCTCCTTTCACTAGTTAACTTTTCCTATTTATTATTTATTTATGTATTTAAAACTTTTGTACCCCGACCTTCTCACCTCTGAAAAGGGACTCAGGCTGGCAAACAGCAAATATTCAATGTTAACATTTAAAATCTAAAACATCATAAATCTCTATATATAAAATGATAAGTGTCATGTTTCCTGGCTCTAAAACAAAGAAACCATACAAGGCAGAAACACACAAACAGCCCACATACGTCCACAGCCCTACAAGCTAAATACTTTGCTAAAAAAAGCCCGCCTCTCCTCTCCCTCCCAAACAAAAATCACTTCAGGGCCTGATAGCCAAACCAAGGAAGAACAAGAGAAGAAGGGGAGGGAGGGGGCTTGCAGCTGCCTCCTGGTGAAGCAAGAGCGAGGAGGGCGGATGATGATGTCCGGCTCCCCCCTGCCCCATTCATGCCTGCTGGGACCCGCTCGCCCCTCCTGGAGAATTCAGCCCAGACTACACTCCCCAGCAGGCCTCAGAGAAGAAAGAGGAGGTGCACCTGCACCTTCAGGGGGAGTGTAACCCCGTCAAGCACAGGCTGTAACCCTATGCCCTGTTCAGCCTTATGACTGACCAGGAGTACCACTGTCTTGTCTGGATTTAGTTTCAATCTATTAGCCCTGATCCAGTCCGTTACAGCGGCCAAGCACCAGTTCAAGACTTGAACAGCCTCCTTAGTAGCAGGTGGGAAGGAGTGACAGAGTTGGACATCATCTGCGTACAGATGACACCACACCCCGAAAATCCGGATGATCTCCCCCAACGGCTTCATGTCTATGTTTGTCACAATGCTGGGTCTTGGCCCGGCCCCTTAATCACGCACACAGAGACAATGATCAATTAACTATTTATTGAAGAATTAGAAACAGATGAAAAGGTAAATTGTCCAAAGTAAAAAGCATCAATAAGTCCAAAGTGAGTAGCAAAATAGTCAGTGAAACCAAAACAGGAAATCACTCAAAAGCAAGGTTCAGGAAAACAAAGCGAATCAAACAAAGTAACATCCGTGGAAAATCCAAGGCAATGCAAAGTCCAAAGGAATACAAGGCCCAAGGTAACTTCTTGGCAAGGCAAGCCAGACTCTGGCTCCGTGGATCCTGGTCGCTTCACTCCCTTCAGATCAGAAGTGGCCAACCAACTGAGGAATCTTCCCCACGGGATGTATATTTAATCCCCTCCTTTGAGAGACCAGCGCCGCTCTAGGCTTCGTCTCCATTCCTTTCGGTTAGCCTCAATATTTCTCCTTCGGTCAAAACTCCTTCCCGGCCAAGACGCAGCTGGCTCACTATCTTCTTGGGAACCTTCCTCCCGTTCGGTTTCCATCAGCTCATCCCCCGCTGGTTCCCAGAGGCGCTCCTGGGACCCGTGCCCACCTGGTCTCTCATACTGATTATCTGAATCACTATCAGACTGACCTTCCAACTCCGGATACGCCTCCGGCCAGCTGTCGTCCCATTGCAAGCTGTCCGTTGGAGATGCAGGCCCAGCAGCCTCTCCATCTCCTTCACCTGGATCCACAGCAATTGGTGTCAGACCTCAGCCAGAGCAGTTAAATAAACAGCTTGGCTTTGGCTGCCATAGCGACAAGGAGGCAGCAGAGTGGGATGGGCCTAAGTCTGGGAGGAGGGAAGATGTTTACCAGGAAGGTTTTATCACTGAGCGTTTTGGCGGGAAAACGCAGATTCCTCTTTGCTCTGCCTGGAGTGTGGATCTAAATAAACCGATTCCTGAGGAAGAATCCTTTGTGAGCGTGCTTTGTTTAGGAGTCCTACCCAGGACCTGACATAAAGAGGAATCTCAACAACAATGGGTTTATCCCAGTCTCAGTGCTGGTGAGAACCCAACCCGACTATGGAGAAGGTCTGTGCTCCCAAGGCGGAGAGGCACGACCTCCCTCTCGGAGGAGAGGGGTTTTGGCCGCGAAGAAGCAAGCGGCGACAGAGGCCTGCGAAGCCAGAGTCCTCCACCCGGGAGAATAGAGACGGCGTTCCCCGTGGCCTCAGGATGGAAACCATTGGTGCCTGGTTGGAAAGTGAGGAAGATCGGAGCCTGAGCCATGCAGATTGGCGGACCCACAGGAAGGTGGATGTAGCCGAGGCTATGCGGCAAGCTTTTGAAAACCTCCAGAGGCGGTTCCCTGATTTGGTGCGGCGGATGCAGGCTGAAGAATGGGACACTGACTCGTTCCCTGAGGATGAAGGCTGCGAGGATGAACCTGCCACCACAGGCTATGTGCTGGGAATTCCCTATGTGGTTGAAGAGGGCCCCCTCCCCTGGGCCCCGAATTGTGCCATGCTATGTGAGTTCCTGGGTGATGACGATGGCACAGAAGAGCCCTTCATCCCCCCTATCCCCTGTGAGCAATCCGCAGCTTGGTTGGAGCCAGCAGCCCTGAGGAGGAGTAAAAGTTCTACCCCTTCCCCGGAGCCTTCACATAAGCTCAAGCGCCGGCGGGGCAGGAGGGGAAGGAAAAGGCGAATGCAGCCTTCAGAGGTGCTGAAGGGCAGTTGACCTGACCCCATCCTGTGTGGCGACCTGAGCTCGGAGGAGGAGGAAGGTGTGCCCGCGGAAATGCACTTGCACCCTAACCAGAACCTGCCTTTCGGAGGTGAGGAGCGCAGAAGCCCCATCCCTCAACCATGGGAAGCAACTGCTGAGGAGAGGGTGCTAGCGGTGGAAGAAACTGTGGTGAAGCTCTACCATCAGATGAGGCAAAGAGTTCCAGCAGAGGCCTTCCCTGCCGGCTTTGAAATCCAGCCGGGAGTCGAGGGGGTCGACTCTCTGGGAAGCCAACCAGCGCTGGCAGTCGAGGCCCATTCCCAACCCGGGGTTGGTGCTGCACAAGGCTCTGCCGCACAAGAGGAGCAGCAGGGGGCCAGCCTGAACTCCAAGCCTTGTGAAGGGGAGAAGGGAGGCAACGTCGCCATAGAAACCGGGCCAGGCCGGATTGAATTGCTGGAGAGAAATTTTGGGCTTGGAGGAGATAGCTGCTTGCATCCACATACCACAGCCTTCGGCCAGATGCAAAAGCTGGGGTGGAGCGGTATAGAAAAAGCGAGTGAGTCCTAGGATGAGAATCCACTTCTTCCAGACAGCAGTGGGCAGTTAGTGCAGTCGGGTTGTGTACAGAAAGTCTCCCAGCTTGATGGGGGAGGAGGGGGACCTGAAACCCCACTTCTGCAAAGTGGCTCCCAAGAAATGGCTTTGGACACAAGAGAGCAGGTTCCGTGGACCACTGGGCTGATCTGGGCCGTGGTCCTGTACACGTAGAACCATGACCACGCTGAGGCTGTGGAGGTGTCTGCAAAGCCACAAAAGAATACAGATGGGTCCCCAGCTGAGGAGACGCCGGGAGAGCCATTGCCGGGGCTCAGCGATGCCGATGGGAAAGAGATGGCTCGGGTGCTTCCTAGTGAAGCAAAAGGAGGGGATGCCCTACAGAGTTTAGAGTTTGCTGTGAAAGAGGAATGCAACCAGTTGTCGCTCCCTCTCAGTTCTATTTTCCTTTGGGGTGCCATTCTCCATACATGGTTCCCTAGAGGGATTAAGGCTAGGGACGATGTATGTCAGAGAGAGGAGGCCATGCAGACAGAGACGGCAGAAAAGGTGCTGCAGAGTGAAGCAGTTGTCGAGGAGACCTCCCAACCGGGGAGAAATGAAAATGAGAGGAAGGGGGAGCAAAGGCCCTCTTGCCACGAGAGTGTCGCCGCGGCGCCTGATGTGTTTTCAGAGGAGAGCCAGCCGGGCCGAATAGCAGTCCGAGGGGAAGGTACAGTGTCGGTTGTGCTGCTAACTGATCTGGTCTTGCCGTCCCAGATGAATTGGAGTGAGCTTTTCGTGGAGCAGGAGATTGCTGAGCAGAAGCAATCGGCTGATGGGCCGTCCCTGTTGGGGCCTGTTGTTTTCTTGGTGGGGGTTGCTTGGGAGGGGGGCCTGTTTATGGTTGAAGAAGGCTCTCCCAAGATGTCCCTAACGTCCGAACTTTGCGGTGATCCCCATGGGGGATTAGAAGATGAATCTTTGGAGACAACGGAGTCCGGAACTTGGAAACCGTTGGTGGAGACTATGGAAGCTGAAGTGTGGGACATCTCTCGGGTAACATGCATGTTAATTCTGACTCTGGGGAGGGATTGTGATGAAGGGTGGCCCTCTAATAAACCTTTACATGTGGTCGGCATAACATGAGAGAACCCAGGGGTTCGTATGGGATGGTCTAAGAGGGTTATTGGAACTAGGACTGGATCAGCATTTACTGCTTTGAATTGGGTTTTCCTGTATGGTTGACAGATGACTTGATCTTTTTGCAAGTGTGTATTATGTGTAACCAATTTGAGGGGGGTTTGTTAATGCTTTGCAAATGATTCGCATTGTTGTATATTCCTCAATGCTCTGCAATGCAGTGTTATGTTGGGGATCAGTTAGTTTTAATAGTTCTGTGAAGTTCTCTTCTCTCCCTTTCGTTCTTCTCTCCCTGCGGGGCAGGTGTTCCAGGGGGGAGGGCGTAATGTCAGGCCTCAGCCAGAGCAGTTAAATAAACAGCTTGGCTTTGGCTGCCATAGCGACAAGGAGGCAGCAGAGTGGGATGGGCCTAAGTCTGGGAGGAGGGAGGATGTTTACCAGGAAGGTTTTATCACTGAGCGTTTTGGCGGGAAAACGCAGATTCCTCTTTGCTCTGCCTGGAGTGTGGATCTAAATAAACCGATTCCTGAGGAAGAATCCTTTGTGAGCGTGCTTTGTTTAGGAGTCCTACCCAGGACCTGACAATTGGGTCCAAAGCAATTGGGACCCCCGGGGCGGCCCCCCCCCCCCGGCTGAGCTGGAAGCTGGGTTGCTACACTATCCCCCTTCTCAGGGCCCCTCCGAGGCCTCCCGCGAGGCTTGGGCTTCTCCGGATATCTGCGATGGAACCGGGCGACAATGTCCGGGGCATGAACATCTCGCGCTGGCGTCCAAGAACGTTCTTCCGGCCCAAACCCCTTCCAGTCGATCAGATACTCCAATTTCCGGTGCCGGATGCGTGTATCCAGAATGTCCTGAACTTCAAACTCCTCCTTGCCGTCCCACATGACGGAGGGGGGGGGGCGGCTGCGTCGCATCAGGCCGCACCCCCTTCGCCGGCCGCAGCAAGGAACGATGAAAGACAGGGTGAAGTTTCATGTCCGTAGGCAGTTGTAGCTTGAATGCCACTGGCCCCACTCGAGCCAGCACCTTGTAAGGTCCCAAAATCTCGCATCAAGCTTGCGGCAGGGCCTCTGTGTGGGCAAATACTTTGTAGACAGCCAAACTTTATCCCCGACCTGTATATCCGGCCCCTCCTGGCGATGCCGATCAGCCATCCGCTTGTAATCTGCCTTCGCCTGCTCCAACTGGGTGCGGAGCATGTCTTGCACTGCGGTCAACTCTTGCAGCCAGTCCTCTGCTGCGGGCACATCCCCCGACTTATCTACCGGAGGGTAGAACCTCGGGTGGTAGCCATAGTTTGCAAAGAAAGGAGTCTCTTTGATAGATTCTTGCGTAGCATTGTTGTATGCAAATTCGGCCAAGGACAACAATGACGCCCAATTGTTTTGCTGATAGTTGACGTAGCAACGCAGGTATTGCTCCAAGGTGGCGTTTACCCTCTCGGTCTGACCGTCCGTCTGAGGGTGGTGCGCCGTAGACATCCGGGCTTTGATCCCCAGAAGCCGCTGGACCGTCCGCCAGAACTGGGAAGTAAACTGGCTGCCTCGATCCGTCACCAAACTCTGGGGAATCCCATGCAAGCGAAATACATGTTGCACAAACATATCAGCAGTCTCTTTGGCTGTAGGCACTCCCACACACGGTATGAAATGACTCATGTTGGTGAAACAATCCACAACGACCAAAACCGATGTGAATCCACGAGACTTGGGCAAATCAGTAGTTAATCAGTAGTTACTGAAATGGACATCCAAGTGCCACCTCTGTGTTGATGGAGGCAGGCAGGATTTCCCCAAAACCAGGTGAGGTTTTGCCCTCCTTTCTGCTAGAGATCCCCGTGTACAACTAGTGGGCCACTGTGTGACACAGAATGCTGGACTAGATGGGCTGAGGCCCGATTCAGCATGGCTCTTCTTATGTTCTTATGTTCTTAAATCCGTGATGAAATCGGCGGAAATCATCTTCCACGGCGCGGACGGAGTGAGTAACGGCTGAAGCAGACCAGCAAGTTTGCCCCCCTGTTTCTTGGCCCTCTGGCAAACTGGGCAGGTGTTTACATAAGTCTCAATGTCCCTACGCACCTTCGGCCACCCGAAGTCTCGCAGCACCAACTGGACTGTTTCGAACAGTCCAAAATGCCCTGCCGCCCGCCTATCATGGCACAATTCCAGAATGTCCTCTCTCTCGGGTCCGGGGGAGACGTAGGTTCGATCTCGCCGGCACAACAGGTCATTTTTCACTTGGAAGGGAAACTGCACCCCCTTGGTTTTCTGCTCACGTACCCAAGGGTCTTCCTTCTGCCGGGCTTGGATCCTCTCACTCAGAGTCTTTTCCCCCCCGGATCGGTATGGACCGCTGGAGGCCTCACGCCTGCCCCACTGGTCGCAGCAAAGTTCTCAGTCTTTAGTAGCCGAGCCTCGGAGAGTCCATCCTCCCCTCAAGCAAACTCTGGCTTCCGAGACAAAGCATCGGCTTGCTTGGTCTGCGCGGGGGTGACATAGTGAATCCGGAAATTGGACCGCTCAAAGAACAGAGACCACCGCTGTTGCCTCTGATTCAATTTCCGCTGATTCTTCAAGTGCTCCAGGTTTCGGTGATCCATGTGGACTTCCACCGGAAACCTGGACCCCTCCAACAGATGTCGCCAAACTTCAAACGCCACTTTGATAGCCAACAACTCCTTCTCCCAGATCGTATAGTTCCTCTCCGGCGCCGTCAATTGCCTGGAGTAGTAGGCACAGGGCAACAAGTCCGTCCCCTGAGGCTGTAGCAGGATCGCCCCCACAGCTACATCCGACGCATCTGCTTGCACAATGAACAGAGTGCGGGGATCCGGGTGCTGCAAAATCGGCTGCGTAGTGAACAGCTGTTTCAGCTTCCGAAAGCCCGCATCTGCTTCCGGTGTCTACCGTAACGGAACTTTTCCTCACAAGCACTGCGTGATGGGATCTACCCACTTGGCAAAGTCAGGAATTAACTTCCTGTAGTAATTGGCAAACCCCAGGAAGCGTTGAATGTCCTTCTTACTGGCAGGTGCTTTCCAGTCCACCACCGCCTGCACCTTGGTGTGAAAAGGGGTTCGTGGAGTTGATCGGCCAACTGTCACAATGCTGGGTCTTGGCCCGGCCCCTTAATCACGCACACAAAGACAATGATCAATTAACTATTTATTGAAGAATTAGAAACAGGTTAAAAGGTAAATTGTCCAAAGTAAAAAGCATCAAATAGTCCGTGAAACCAAAACAGGAAATCACTCAAAAGCAAGGTTCAGGAAAACAAAGCGAATCAAACAAAGTAACTTCCGTAGGAAATCCAAGGCAATGCAAAGTCCAAAGGAATACAAGGCCCAAGGTAACTTCTTGGCAAGGCAAGCCAGACTCTGGCTCCGTGGATCCTGGTCGCTTCACTCCCTTCAGATCAGAAGTGGCCGACCAACTGAGGAATCATCCCCATGGGATGTATATTTAATCCCCTCCTTTGTGAGACCAGTGCCGCTCTAGGCTTCGTCTCCATTCCTTTCGGCTAGCCTCAATACTTCTCCTTCGGTCAAAACTCCTTCCCGGCCAGACGCAGCTGGCTCACTATCTTCTTGGGAACCTTCCACCCGTTCAGTTTCCATTAGCTCATCCCCCGCTGGTTCCCAGAGGCGCTCCTGGGACCCGTGCCCACCTGATCTCTCATACTGATTATCTGAATCACTATCAGACTGACCTTCCAACTCTGGATACACCTCCGGCCAGCTGTCATCCCATTGCAAACTGTCCGTTGGAGATGCAGGCCCAGCAGCCTCTCCATCTCCTTCACCTGGATCCTCAGCAATTGAGTCCAAAGCAATTGGGACCCCCGGGGCGGCCCCTGCCCCCCCCCCGGCTGAGCTGGAAGCTGGGTTGCTACAATGTTGATCAATGTAGGGGACAGTACTGAGCCCTGCAGGACCTCACAGTACAATGGCTGTGGGGCCGAGCAGAAGTCCCCTAGCAACACCTTCTGGGACTGACCCTCAAGTAAGAACTGGAGCCACTGCAGAGCAGTACCCCCAAGGCCCATTCCTGAGAGGCATCTCAGAAGGATACTGTGGTCGACGGTATCAAAGGCCGATGAGAGGTCCAGTAGAACCAACAGGGACACACTCCTCCTGTCGAGCTCCCGGCGTAGATCATCCACTAAGGTGACCAAGGCTGTCTCAGTACCATGTCCCGGCCTAAAGCCAGACTGCGCCGGATCCAGATAATCAGCGTCTACCCAGAATTCCTGGAATTGCGAGGCCACCACACGTTCCAGGACTTTGCCCAAATAGGGGAGATTGGAAACTGTCAAAAACACAGGAGCTGATCCTGAGAAGAACAATAATCAATAGAATATGTGTGTCATCCGTGTGGAGATGGTTAGTAAATACTAGTCATACATATCAAAAGCTACATGCCTTCAGTCCCCCATGCTACTGAGCCTGGTCATAGTCAGAGGGATGACATCAAAGTCTGCCAAAGAGGGAAAATATCCCCTGAGGCGGAACCAGAAGAATATACTGTATGGGCCTGATATCCCCGAACCAAGAATTCAAAATATAAAGGATAAACAAAGAATGCAGATATAAGAGCTCTAGTACATGCCACAATATCAAGAAATTGTAGGGCCGAGGTGGAGACTGGAGCAGCAGCCAGGCGCGGCTGTGGAGGACCACGCTGGCTCCGCGAGGGGCCTCTCTCCGGGCTGCTGGTGTCTTGGCGCGGTCCGGTGTTGTGGGGCTGCCCGGCTCCGTGTGGATGCACAGGGACGGGAAGAATGCCGCCGCGGCGCTCACTGTGATGACGTCCGCCAAGCGCCTGGGAGGGAGAAGCAGCCGCCAGCTCCAGGGGGTGGAGCCGGATGACGTCACGCAGGGAAACCCCTGTGATGCGGCGTGTCTCCAGTGAATGCAGGCTCGGTGGGGGATTCCCCGATGGAGGGAGGTAGCGGGGGTGGGGTGGAACGAGGCCTGGCAATCCTCTGGTCTCGTCAGAAAATAAGGTCCACCCCAGCGTTGAAGAGCCCAGCGGAATAAGCGGGGAGGCAGGCAATGGATGCACTCCAGCAGACCAGTTCCGTCTCCAGATGGGTGCTGAGGCCCAAAGTCGGCAGCCTTATGGATGCACCACCCTTCCCACGTCCTGCCCAGGAAGCAATGGGTGGCACCCAAAGAGGGATACACAAATGTCCAAGGCCACACGGATGTATGAAAAATATCCAAAATCAGTTTATTGCACACAGCAGATAACCGTGTGTTAAGGCAGTTAAAGGAATACCGCCAAGCACCAATACATTAGTGCCAGAATAATCACAATGAATGCCCAGCAGTGGGGCTGGCAGCGCCACGGCTGTGATGGCCACGCCTACGGGGGGATGTACAGTCTTTGGAGGGTCCCAAGTCCCGTTTCGCTGTTATGTAATTACAGCTTCATCAGGCGTTTCCATAATGCATATAACCATTGTATTGGTGGTGAACAATATATATAATCCTGGGAACAGATACAAAATATATAGATATCAGCAAAAAACACACAAGCCAATGGCATTAAATACACTATAACATAACTAGTAAACCATCATACATTGCCAAGAGTATAATACTCACCAAAATAAGGAGATACAGGTATATCAATACATGTGGATGGATTCCACCAGGTCAAATTGAGACCTACAGGTGAGTCAATGGTAAACCCAAGGCAACTAAATACCTGGTGCAGGTGCAGAGGGGAGGAGGCAGAGGTGTGGCTGATACACCCAGAACAATGGGAAGGGAATAATTATGTAACAAGAGTTTGTAAACTCAATGTCTCATTGAGGCCAGCAGGGGTCTCTGTAGTCAACAGGATTATCCATTTGGATTCAGTTCTCAACAGGGCTGAATGGTTGTCCCCATACTCCCGAGTAGACACTTTCTCCAGTCCCATGCAAGTGAAGGAGTCATGGGGATGCTTAAGGTCAAAAAAATGTTTGTAAAGAATAGAATCAGTGGAACCGTTCTTAATTCTAGATCTGTGTTCACCCAGGCGTATGCGTAACTGTCTAGAAGTCTGGCCCACATAAACCAGTTGGCAAGGGCATATGAGGGCATATACCAGGTTCGAGGAGGCACAGGTAAAGAATTGGCGTATGTCAAAAGATTTATGTTTATGACGTATAGTCGGGGTGGTGTCTATTTGGGCACACAAGCTGCAATGGCCGCAGATTTTGGTGCCAGGCCTGAATGCACTCGGAGGAGATTTGGAACCATGATGATCTGTATGCACTAGAATGTCTCTAATAGATTTGGTTTTTTTGTGTGCTATCATGGGTGGTGTGTCAAGGCCTGCTATACCCGCCACAAGGGGCCAGTATTTCCTCACGATGTTCTGGAGGCTCTGGGAATGTGGGGTAAATGTGAGAGGCCAAACGAGTCTGGATGTCTGTTCCAATTTCCGAGTGGGCCGAAGCAGGGTATCCCTGGGAGTATTGGCAACCCTACGGAGGGCCGTATTCAGCACCTTCCTTGGGTAGCCTCGATCCATCAAGTCTCGTGTAAGCGTGTTGGCCGCAACATCAAAATCCTGCTGATAGGATGAATTGCGTTTAAGCCGTGTTAACTGAGAATATGGGAGGTTGTTTTTCAGAGACCAAGTATGGTGGCTCTGATAATGTAAAAGAGAGTTCCGATCGGTGGGCTTCTTATAGGAACTCACTTTAATGACTCCATCTCGTATAAAAACTGAAACGTCCAAAAAATTTATACTGGTAGTGCTGGGCTCCACTGAAAACTTAATTTGTGGATGCCATGAGTTAATCCAATCAGTGAAACTGGGTATGTCTGTGTCGCCACGCAGGATGGCGAACACGTCATCTATATAGCGCCAATACGTCTTGATTTGGCGAGCCATCGGGTTTTGGGGAGTAAGGGACAAATACGAATCCTCCAAATGGGCCATAAAAAGGTTGGCCACGGAGGGGGCCACGGCGGAGCCCATGGCTACCCCACTGGTCTGCAAATAAAACTGATCCTTAAAGGCAAAGTAATTGTAATCGAAGATACAATCAAGCATCTCCAATAATAGATGTGTGGGTGGAAGTCTCGGTGTGTGTCTGGAGTCCAGTGTGTCAGCTACCACGTGTCTGGCCTCTTCTAACGGGATGTTAGTGTAAAGGGACGACACATCCGCGGTGACCAAGATGTCACCAATATCCACAGAAATATTCTCCACTTTGGAAATAAAATCCCTGGTGTCCCTCAGATAGTGCGGGTATTTAGTTCCCTTGGGTTTACCATTGACTCACCTGTAGGTCTCAATTTGACCTGGTGGAATCCATCCACATGTATTGATATACCTGTATCTCCTTATTTTGGTGAGTATTATACTTTTGGCAATGTATGATGGTTTACTAGTTATGTTATAGTGTATTTAATGCCATTGGCTTGTGTGTTTTTTGCTGATATCTATATATTTTGTATCTGTTCCCAGGATTATATATATTGTTCACCACCAATACAATGGTTATATGCATTATGGAAACGCCCTGATGAAGCTGTAATTACATAACAGCGAAACGGGACTTGGGACCCCCTCCAAAGACTGTACATCCCCCGTAGGCGTGGCCATCACAGCCGTGGGCGCTGCCAGCCCCACTGCTGGGCATTCATTGTGATTATTCTGGCACTAATGTATTGGTGCTTGGGCGGTATTCCTTTAACTGCCTTAACACACGGTTATCTGCTGTGTGCAATAAACTGATTTTGGATATTTTTTCATACATCCGTGTGGCCTTGGACATTTGTGTATCCCTCTTTGGGTGCCACCCATTGCTTCCTGGGCAGGACGTGGGAAGGGTGGTGCATCCATAAGGCTGCCGACTTTGGGCCTCAGCACCCATCTGGAGACGGAACTGGTCTGCTGGAGTGCATCCATTGCCTTCCTCCCCGCTTATTCCGCTGGGCTCTTCAACGCTGGGGTGGACCTTATTTTCTGACGAGACCAGAGGATTGCCAGGCCTCGTTCCACCCCACCCCCGCTACCTCCCTCCATCGGGGAATCCCCCACCGAGCCTGCATTCACTGGAGACACGCCGCATCACAGGGGTTTCCCTGCGTGACGTCATCCGGCTCCACCCCCTGGAGCTGGCGGCTGCTTCTCCCTCCCAGGCGCTTGGCGGACGTCATCACAGTGAGCGCCGCGGCGGCTTTCTTCCCGTCCCTGTGCATCCACACGGAGCCGGGCAGCCCCACAACACCGGACCGCGCCGCACGCCAGCAGCCCGGAGAGGCCCCCGCGGAGCCAGCGTGGTCCTCCACAGCCGCGCCTGGCTGCCGCTCCAGTCTCCACCTCGGCCCTACAATTTCTTGATATTGTGGCATGTACTAGAGCTCTTATATCTGCATTCTTTGTTTATCCTTTATATTTTGAATTCTTGGTTCGGGGATATCAGGCCCATACAGTATATTCTTCTGGTTCCGCCTCAGGGGATATTTTCCCTCTTTGGCAGACTTTGATGTCATCCCTCTGACTATGACCAGGCTCAGTAGCATGGGGGACTGAAGGCATGTAGCTTTTGATATGTATGACTAGTATTTACTAACCATCTCCACACGGATGACACACATATCCTATTGATTATTGTTCTTTTCAGGATCAGCTCCTGTGTTTTTGACTGTTCTACACAAGTCTACCCCACTTTTGTTGTTGTTTGTGGTTTACTCATATTGAGGTGGGATGGCTTCTGCCTCCACCAGTATCTTCACAGATGAAGATAGGGACAACATCACTAAGGTATGGTCATTGTATGACCCGGGGGAGGCCTCTACCTCGGATGCAGATCCGCAGAGAGGGAGGTCCATTCATGATTTGACAGAAAGGGAACTTAGACTAATACGTGTACAATTAAATGCTGCTGCACTTTCTGAGTATATCAGAGGTGCGATGATACCCAGGGGGATGAGGGTCAATCTTCCCCCGGGCATTTATCTTGATGATCAACAGTTCCTCTCGACATGGGATAAAATTCTAGACAATTGCTCCAGGGACCTGATGACCCTCATTGTTCAGAGGACGACGGTTGAGGCCCAGGAATTGAAGGATGAGATTGAGGACATTAAACAACATCTAGGTCCCCAACTGAGGGCTGTTGACCTGGAGGGAATACAACAACAATGTAATAAGTTACATCAAGAGATTAAGAAGGCCAAATTAAATAAACTCAGTAGAGACAGGGAGGACTACAAAAACAATCGTGTATATAAGGTACTACGCAGTTCATCAGAAAGGTTATCAGGCAGATCCGTGAGGTTTTCTAATGAGTCCTTGCATACCAGGGATAACAATGATGATCCAGGAGTACATTCAGACAACTCCACTGGGTCGGGTGGCTACAATCTTAGAGATCGCAAACCTGCCCAAAAGAACAAGCAAAAATTTTTTCGGAAGGCCCCCGCCCAAAAGAAACCAACCTAATCGTAAATCTCTCAGATATAACCCTCTCGCCAGAACAGGTGAATCTGGTTAACAAGGGTCTGTCGTTTGTGCTGACTCCTCCCTGCTCTGACATAACAATTAGGAAAGACTTGGCCACTTTGTTCCATAGCATACGACTTAGAGAATTTTTTTCAGCTGACACTTTGGCCTCCGGCCCAAGCCTGATAGGTAACAAATTTGTCAATAAAAGTAATTTCACCCCGCACCTCGTCTCTGACAATGTTCGGGTCTTTGAGAGAATGGTTCTGGAGGAGATCTCCCGGATCGATCATACTGGCGATTTCTCACAGTCTAATATATCCAAACATGAGATTGACATTCTTCATGAATTAGGCAGCCGCCCAGACTTGGTTTGGAAGCAGGCGGATAAGGGTGGGGCCATAGTGTGTCTCAACACCAGGGACTATGAGGCGGAGATCCGGCGTCAACTTGATAACCGTGATTTTTATAAACCTATACCCCAGGACCCCACCCCCAGGTTTTCCAAGGTGATCAGGAGCATGGCACATGTTGCCGTCACTATGGGACACATTGACCCTAAAACGGGTGATTTCCTGTATCAGAAACATCCCCGCATCCCGCGGTTCTATGTGTTACCAAAAATACACAAGCCGGATCGACACCCTGTGGGGAGACCTATTGTCTCGGGGTTGGGGGGTTTGTTGGAACCGCTAGCCCGTTTCCTTGATTCCCATCTGCAACCTCATGTCGTGACCACTCCGCACTATCTGAGGGACACCATGGATTTTATTTCCAAAGTGGAGAACATTTCTGTGGATATTGGTGACATCTTGGTCACCGCGGATGTGTCGTCCCTTTACACTAACATCCCGTTAGAAGAGGCCAGACACGTGGTAGCTGACACACTGGACTCCAGACCCACACCGAGACTTCCACCCACACATCTATTATTGGAGATGCTTGATTGTATCTTCGATTACAATTACTTTGCCTTTAAGGACCAGTTTTATTTGCAGACCAGTGGGGTAGCCATGGGCTCCGCCGTGGCCCCCTCCGTGGCCAACCTTTTTATGGCCCATTTGGAGGATTCGTATTTGTCCCTTACTCCCCAAAACCCGATGGCACGCCAAATCAAGACGTATTGGCGCTATATAGATGATGTGTTCGCCATCCTGCGTGGCGACACAGACATACCCAGTTTCACTGATTGGATTAACTCATGGCATCCACAAATTAAGTTTTCAGTGGAGCCCAGCACTACCAGGGTGAATTTTTTGGACGTTTCAGTTTTTATACGAGATGGAGTCATTAAAGTGAGTTCCTATAAGAAGCCCACCGATCGGAACTCTCTTTTACATTATCAGAGCCACCATACTTGGTCACTGAAAAACAACCTCCCATATTCTCAGCTAACACGGCTTAAACGCAATTCATCCTATCAGCAGGATTTTGATGTTGCGGCCAATACGCTCACACGAGACTTGATGGATCGGGGCTACCCTAGGAAGGTGCTGAATACGGCCCTCCGTAGGGTTGCCAATACTCCCAGGGATACCCTGCTTCGGCCCACTCGGAAAATGGAACAGACATCCAGACTCGTTTGGCCTCTCACATTTACCCCACATTCCCAGAGCCTCCAGAACATCGTGAGGAAATACTGGCCCCTTGTGGCGGGTATATCAGGCCTTGACACACCACCCATGATAGCACACAAAAAAACCAAATCCATTAGGGACATCCTAGTGCATACAGATCATCATGGTTCCAAATCTCCTCCGAGTGCGTTCAGGCCTGGCACCAAGATCTGCGGCCATTGTAGCTTGTGTGCCCAAATAGACACCACCCCGACTATACGTCATAAACATAAATCTTTTGACATACGCCAATTTTTTACCTGTGCCTCCTCGAACCTGGTATATGCCCTCGTATGCCCTTGCCAACTGGTTTATGTGGGCCAGACTTCCAGACAGTTACGCATACGCCTGGGTGAACACAGATCTAGAATTAAGAACGGTTCCACTGATTCTATTCTTTACAAACATTTCTTTGACCTTAAGCATCCCCATGACTCCTTCACTTGATTGGGACTGGAGAAAGTGTCTACTCGGGAGTATGGGGACAACCATTCAGCCCTGTTGAGAACTGAATCCAAATGGATAATCCTGTTGACTACAGAGACCCCTGCTGGCCTAAATGAGACATTGAGTTTACAAACTCTTGTTACATAATTATTCCCTTGCCATTGTTCTGGGTGTATTAGCCACACCTCTGCCTCCTCCCCTCAGCACCTGCACCAGGTATTTAGTTCCCTTGGGTTTACCATTGACTCACCTGTAGGTCTCAATTTGACCTGGTGGAATCCATCCACATGTATTGATATACCTGTATCTCCTTATTTTGGTGAGTATTATACTCTTGTCAATGTATGATGGTTTACTAGTTATGTTATAGTATATTTACTGCCATTGGCTTGTGTGTTTTTTGCTGATATCTACATATTTTGTATCTGTTCCCAGGATTATATATATTGTTCACCACCAATACAATGGTTATATGCATTATGGAAACGCCCTGATGAAGCTGTAATTACATAACAGCGAAACGGGACTTGGGACCCCCTCCAAAGACTGTACATCCCCGTAGGCGTGGCCATCACAGCCATGGGCGCTGCCAGCCCCACGGCTGGGCATTCATTGTGATTATTCTGGCACTAATGTATTGGTGCTTGGGCGGTATTCCTTTAACTGCCTCAACACACGGTTATCTGCTGTGTGCAATAAACTGATTTTGGATATTTTTTCATACATCCGTGTGGCCTTGGACATTTGTGTATCCCTCTTTGGGTGCCACCCATTGCTTCCTGGGCAGGACGTGGGAAGGGTGGTGCATCCATAAGGCTGCCGACTTTGGGCCTCAGCACCCATCTGGAGACGGAACTGGTCTGCTGGAGTGCATCCATTGCCTTCCTCCCCGCTTATTCCGCTGGGCTCTTCAACGCTGGGGTGGACCTTATTTTCTGACGAGACCAGAGGATTGCCAGGCCTCGTTCCACCCCACCCCCGCTACCTCCCTCCATCGGGGAATCCCCCACCGAGCCTGCATTCACTGGAGACACGCCGCATCACAGGGGTTTCCCTGCGTGACGTCATCCGGCTCCACCCCCTGGAGCTGGCGGCTGCTTCTCCCTCCCAGGCGCTTGGCGGACGTCATCACAGTGGCGCCGCGGCGCATTCTTCCGTCCCTGTGCATCCACACGGGCCGGGCAGCCCCACAACACCGGACCGCGCCGCACGCCAGCAGCCGGAGAGGCCCCGCGGAGCCAGCGTGGTCCTCCACAGCCGCGCCTGGCTGCCGCTCCAGTCTCCACCTAATTTTGAATTCTTGGTTCGGGGATATCAGGCCCATACAGTATATTCTTCTGGTTCCGCCTCAGGGGATATTTTCCCTCTTTGGCAGACTTTGATGTCATCCCTCTGACTATGACCAGGCTCAGTAGCATGGGGGACTGAAGGCATGTAGCTTTGGATATGTATGACTAGTATTTACTAACCATCTCCACACGGATGACACACATATTCTATTGATTATTGTTCTTCTCAGGATCAGCTCCTGTGTTTTTGACTGTTCTACACAAGTCTACCCCACTTTTGTTGTTGTTTGAGATTGGAAACTGGCCAATAGTTGACGAATTGAGTGGGGTCCAGTGATGGTTTCTTCAACAGCAGTTTTATAACATCTTGTTTTTAGCTGGCTGGAATGATGCCTTCCTGAAGGGAGGCATTAACCACCACCTTTACCCACTCTGCCAAACCTCTTCTGGCTTCCTTTACCAGCCAGGTAAAGGATGCATGTGGTCGCTCTCGCCTCTCCAAGAATCTTGTCCATATCCTTGAGCTGAACAGATTGAAACGAATCCATCAAAATCGGACAAACAGGTGCTCGTGTTACATCCTTAGAGACTGCCGTTAACATGGGGTCGAAGCCAGAACAGATCAAAGCGACTTTGTCTGCAAAGAACTGAGCAAATGCCTCACAGCGGGCTGCCAAGTCGTCAGGGGACCCGACCTGAAAGGTGGGTTTCAACAACCCTCTGACTACCCGAAATAGCTCCGCCGGAAGGACACAATATTAGCCGAGTAGAAATAATTTTTTCCCTCCTGTAAGACAATACATTTATCACATAATATCTACTGCATTTTGAAATAGCTAATATCACACAGCATTAACAATCAGATTGTCTTTTTTTCAAACTCTCTCACACACACATATACTCGTTAGTGTGGTTAGTAGTAGGTCTCTTTCAGATGTGCACACACAGGGGAAACACCTTGTGTTCACACACCCACACACAAACTACTCAAGGTCAATTCCCTTTTGCATTTGCACACACATATATTCTTACATTTTTAAAATCACAGCTTTTTAAATAGCACCAAAGCTGGGCACCAGGTGTATCTGTTTTCTGGGCTGGGCATGTCACAAAAATCAAAAGACACAGTTTAGACCAGGGGTGCCCACACTTTTTCAGCATGCGAGCTACTTATACTAAAACCAAGTCAGAAAGATCTACCGAGAGAGAAGCAGGGCAGAGCCGGGGGAAGGGGCAGGGCTTGGCGGGGCTTGGCTCCCCCCTCCCCCCTGGCTTCAGCATTTCCACAGCTTCTCCAGGGTAGGAGGGTAATGCCAAGCCAGTGGTGGCATAGATAGCCACCACTGGCTTGGCATTACCCTCCTCTACCCTGGAGAAGCTGTGGAAATGCTGAAGCCGGTGGAGGGGGCGGGGCTTGGCACAGCATGGCTCTGCCCCCTCAGAAGCGCCCCATCCAGCTGGGATCGGCCTCCTTCGGTCCCGGGATCGACCAGTCGATTCCGATCGACTTCCTGAGCACCCCTGGTTTAGACATAGATCCATTTTCTAGTAAATCAAGTATATATTTTTTCTTCTCTCTTTGAATCTTTTAATTCAACATATCTGAGTTTCTGTAATAAAATATTATACCATTTAATTGAACTCCAGGCATTTTGATTGACAAGGAGGGCACAATTCTTCCCCACAGTTTATTTTTTTCTGTTTTGTCTATTTTCCTCCACCAAGAGGCACTGCCTAACTCGTTTGGGGCACCCTTCCTGAGTCAGCTCATCTGAGGAATTTCTGATCTTTTTCTCCCCCTCTGTCTCCCTTTGTAATGGTTCAGTTTGGGGCACCCTTCCTGAACCTGTGCACATTAATTTTACCAATTGTCACTTGCCTGTTTCCAAGTCTGTTGATTTACTTCGGCTTGGCCAGCGGTCTCTACAGAAGTGTTGTTCATGGATTTTTTTACTCGGAGACTTTTAGACAACACAGATCCCCAGACTGCACAATCTGCCTTTATTCTCTCTCCTCCCCCTTCTCCCTGGATGCTACTGGGGTTGGGAAGAGAGAATCAAGGGGATGGCTCCTTCTTCCAGGTTATGAGGAAGAATCCTATGAGCTGGGTTGTTGCAAGTTTTTCGGGCTGTATGGCCATGTTCCATAAGCCTTCTCATCTGACGTTTCGCCTACATCTATGGCAGGCATCCTCAGAGGTTGTGAATCCTATGAGCCTTCAATACCTAAGAAACAAGTTATGCCTATTGAGAACTTCCCAAACAAGCAATCAGCATATCTTGTGTCAGTCATTCAGTGAAGTTGCTCAGGGATATGGCCACTTGTGGTGGTTGATCCATAAAATTTTTGATTCTAAACTCGATTGGGGGAGGGATTTTTTTTGGTTCTTAATAGAAATTAATCCATTTTTTTAAAAAAAATCGTAACTGAAACGTATTTAGTAACGGAATTTGTTATTATTCGTTACCCCAGCTGGGAGGCTAGAATGGAGGGCTTGCTCTCCTCCCTTCCCTCCCTCCCTCCCTCCCTCCCAGGTCAGAAGCATCTCGGATTAAATTTAATCCGAGATGTCTCTCAGCTGGGAAGACAGGGAGGCTAGAGTGGAGGGCTTGCTCTCCTCTCTTCCCTCCATCCCTCCCCAGCTCAGAAGCATCGCACATTATATATAATGCGCGATGCCTGTCAGCTGGGAGGAGGGAAGAGGAAGAGCAAGCACACCCCTCTTCTCTCCCCCCCCAGCTCAGAAGTATAGCGCATTATATATACTGTGTTATGCCTGTCACAAATTATATATGGGAAGACAGGGAGGCTAGAGTGGAGGGCTTGCTCTCCTCTCTTCCCTCCATCCCTCCCAGCTCAGCACATTATATCGATGCCTGTCATTATATAGCAAGCACTCCCTCTTCCCTCCCCCAGCTCAGAGCATCGTGCATTATATATAATGCGTGGGGGCTGAGGGAGAGGGAGTGCTTGCTCTCCCTCTTCCCTCCTCCCCTCCCAGCTGACAGGCATTGTGCATTATATATAATGTGTGATGCTTCTGAGCTGGGGGGGGAGTGCTTGCTCTCTTCTTCCCTCCTCCCCTCCCAGCTGACAGGCATCCCTTTCCAGCTTGGCGGGGAGGCTGGTGTGGAAGGGGCTTGCCCTCTCCACGCCAGGTGCCCCCTCCGCCCAAGCTCGCAGCCATCGCGGATTAAATTTAATCTGCAATGCCTGTCAGCTGAAAGGGGAGGGAGGCTGGCGTGGAGAGGTCTTGCCCCCTCCACGCCAGGCTCCCTCCCCCCAAACTCGCAAGCATCGCAGATTAGATTTAATCCGCAATGCCTGTCACTTGGAATTGGAGGGAGGCTGGTGTGGAGAGGGCAAGCCCCCTCCACGCCAGCCTCTCTCCCCCCAAGCTCAGGCATCGCAGGAGAAGGGGCGAAAAAATGAAAAATTTAGAAAAATTTAGAAAAATTTAGAAAAATTTAGAAAAATTTAGAAAAATTTAGAAAAATTTAGAAAAATTTAGAAAAATTTGAAAGATTTAGAAAAATTTAGAAAAATTTTAAAAAAATGGCGATCCCAGGTTTGGTTTTGAAACTTCGCTTCCGGGTTGGGCTCTGAGGGTCAAAATTATTTCAAATACGAAAAATAACAGCAAATCAAAGTATTTAAACCAGAGATATCCACCCCTAATGGCTACCTCATGCCAGTTCAAACCATAGGCTACATTTCTTGCCCCCGGCCATCTACTTCTGCCTTCAAGATAGCAGTTGTGGTGATCTTGCTTGATAGGATTTGAGATTTTGAATACCTGGATAATGGTGGCCGAACTTGTATGTAGGGTAGCAACCTAATAATAATTATTATTATTATTATTATTTATACCCCGCCAACATCTTGATCGGTTGATCGGTTTTATCAACTGGACGTAGAGGCTGTCGATGGGATCATGACTGCAGCCTGACCAACCACCTGCTCCCTCGACCCGTGCCTTTCCTGGCTTGTTAAATCCTGCTGGGAAGGGTTACGTGGCCCCCTGGTGACAATAGTTAACTGCTCCCTTGAGCAAGGAGTATTTCCAGAGGGATTGAAAGAGGCGATGGTGTGCCCGCTGCTGAAAAAACTGGATTTAGATCGTTCGGTTCCCTCCAGTTACCGCCCAGTTTCGAATTTACTGTTTCTGGGTAAGGTGATAGAGAGGGCAGTAGCGGGCCAGCTGCAGCAGTTCCTGGATGACACAGCCGGATTAGATCCCTACCAGTCCAGCTTCCGTATTGGGAATGGGACAGAGACTGTGTTGGTCACCATCACAGACCAGCTCCGCTGACAATTGGACCAAGGGAGATCAGCGCTGCTCGTGTTATTGGACCTCACGGCAGCTTTTGATACGGTATACCACGCATTATTAACCCACCGCATAGCCGTGACAGGGGTTAGGGGGACCGCTCTTAAATGGCTGTCCTCTTTTCTCCAAGATTGGGGACAGCGAGTGGAGAGGGGAGATATGGTCTCCAAGAGGCTTCCTCTTAGTCATGGGGTGCCTCAGAGAGCCATTCTCTCCCCTTTATTATTTAACATCTACACGTGACCGCTTGCCAAATTGGTGCGGAGTTTTGGTCTGGAGTGTCATCGGTATGCTGATGATACCCAGCTGGTGATGAGGATGGACGGCCAGCCGGACTCTGTACCTGATTGTTTCCAGCTATGCCTTGAAGCTGTGACTGGTTGGCTACAAGCCAGTCGGTTGGGAGTGAATCCATCGAAGACGGAGATCCTTTGGCTGGGTGGTCTGAGTGGGAGTGGGCTCCGGTTGCCTACTTTGGACGGCGAGGCATTACGCCCGTCATCATTAGTAAAGAGTCTGGGGCTTCAGTTGGACCTACTACTGACAATGGAGGTCCAGGTCTCTGCTGTCAGCAGATCCGCATTTTTCCACCTGCGGCAGGCTAGGCGGCTGGCGCCCTATCTCGCTAGGAATGACCTAGCCATGGTAATCCAGGCGATGGTCATCTCGAGATTGGACTGCTGTAAAGCCCTTTACATTTGGCCTTCCTTTGTCGGTCCTCCGGAAGCTTAAACTGGTGCAAAATGCTGCAGCAAGACTCCTGGCCGGAGTGCCGGCCAGGGCCATCATCACTCCAACCCTGCAGCAACTGCACTGGCTGCCAATTGAGCACCGGATCATTTTCAAAGTGCTGGTTTTGACCTTTAAGGCCTTGCATGGTCTGGGGCCGATGTACCTGAGGGACCGTCTACTCCCATATGTTCCCCAGAGATCTCTTCAATCTGAGGCCCACAACTTCCTGCAGATCCCTTCCCTACGGACCATTTACTTATCATCAACGCGACAGAGGGCCTTCTCCGTTGTGGCACCAAGCCTATGGAATGCCCTGCTGCCGGAGGCCCAAGCAACCTGCGAATTGCCGGCCTTCCGGAAAACCTGTAAAACTGTGCTCTTTAGACAGGCTTTTGACCTCTAATTCTTAGTTGGCAGACTAATACTGTTTTGTGGGAATTTTGGGAAATGGGATTAATTTTGTCATTCACTGTTTTATTGTTGTGATTTTATGTGTTGTAAACCACCCTGAGCCATCCGGAATGGATGGTATACAAATTGAAATAATAAAATAAATAAATAAATAAAGGGGACTCGGGGTGGCCTACATGAGGCCAAGCCCAACATACATTACCATAAAATGATACAAAATAAAATATAGAACAGCAAATAAAAATATATAATATAATATAATACCTAGTCATATTTCACCTGAATTTTGTAAGTAATGATTGCATATTGAGTCCTTCTACCCTCACATGGAAAAACCTGAGGGCAGAAGAAATAAGAAAAACTGGTCAATTAATTATTAATTAAAATTTGAGGGTTTTTGCATATCATATATCACTTGACTCCATGAAGTACTTCCCCTAAACTGTCTTTTCACAAAATTGAAACATGAATTACCACTTCATACTATTGAAAGTTTTCTCAGCATCCCAATAGATCAAAGATTACTATTCCTCAATGTATTTATCTAGGAAATCAAAGATATCCAATGCACATCATGTATTATCTCAAAACAGTTGTTCTGGGGGGAAATATACATTGATGAAAGTATTGGTCCACGACCTTCCTGTATGTGGAGTGTGTGTGTGTGTAGTAAAGTTTGGGTATTCTAGGGTGGCAACCTAGGCACATTTGACCTGAATTTTATAATAATTGTTTATTGCTTCCTTCCACCCTCAGGTATTCTTTTTTCAAATGGACACACCTGGAAGCAGCAGAGACACTTTGGCCTAGTTACGCTGCGGAAACTGGGAGTGGGGAAAACAAGCATGGAGGTTCAAATAGAAGAGGAATCCCGACAGCTTGTAGAGGTTTTCGCATGTGAAAAAGGTATGCCATGTTAGGAGATGATGCTACCATGTGTCAACCTGCAGAAGTTTATGTGGCCTCTACTGTTCTTTGAATTTATCATATTTTTGTTGCTTTCTAACATAAACATAATTGGACAAAATCCCAATAGTCCCTTCTCCCAATAGAAAATTTAATTCAGGATATTTAGCATTGCCTGATATTAATAGAATTTGATTTTCAGGGCAGCCATTTGATCCTGCTTTTCCTATCAAGAATTCAATCTGCAATGTGATATGTGCCATGACTTTGGGATACCGGTTTCCCCTTGGAGATGAAAATTCCAAGAAATTGGTTGATGCCATTACATATTCCATCACATTTACAGGAAGTCTCTTTTATTTTGTAAGTATTTTTTCTTTCATTTCCATTCAACCAGATAGATTTTCCAAAGTCCTTAGGATCATTTAGAAAACAATTATAATAGTATTTTGGGTGTTGGATTTGGTCAAGGAAATATCATAAACTGCATTATCTAACCTAGGAATTATTTTATATATCATATCAGAAGTGAACCAAGGATACAGTTATAATGTATTAAACACAATGTTTAAAAAAACTTGGCAATGTGCTAAATGTCCTTTGACCAACAACTGTCCACTTTTTTCTTCTTATTATTTTACTGTAATGTTGCTTTATGTTTTTTATGTTACTGTATTGAAATGCACTTCTGGGCTTGGCCTCATGTAAGCCACCCCGAGTCCCCATTGGGGAGATGGTGGTGGGGTATAAATAATAATAATAATAATTATTATTATTATTATTAGAGCGCCTCTGGTGTTGCTGTGAGAAGGTCCTCCATTGTGCATGTGGCAGGGCTCAGACTGCATTGTAATAGTGGGTGGTCTGTGGTTTGCTTTTCTCCACCTTGCATGTCATGGATTCCACTTTGTGGCCCCATTTCTTAAGGTTGGCTCTGCATCTTGTGGTGCCAGAGCACAGTCTGTTCAGTGCCTTCCAAGTTACCCAGTCTTCTGTGTGCCCAGGGGGCAGTCTCTCATTTGGTACCATCCATGGGTTGAGGTTCCAGGTTTTAGCCTGCCACTTCTGGACACTCGCTTGCTTAGGTGTTCCTGCGAGTATCTTTGTAGATCTTAGAAAACTATTTCTTGATTTAAGGCATTGGCATGCTGGCTGATATCTGAACAGGGGATGGGCCAGAGATGTCACTGCCTTGGACCTTTCATTATTGGCTGCTACTTCCCGCTGGATGTCAGGTGTTGCAATACCAGCTAATTTCTCCATTAGTGTGGGGTGTAGACATCCTGTGATAATGTGGCATGTCTCATTAAGAGCCACATCCACAGCCACATCTAACTTAGGAATGACAAAACTACATTATTGACATGATATGAAACAATATTAGGTTAGTCTGTTGGGTCTTGATGTCTTCTAGAGTGAGTTAGATTTCCTTGAAGATTAATTTATTTGTCTTTTTTACAGTCCATGGTGTCCGTAGAACTCTCTTCTAGCAGCACATTTCACATGAGTTGATTTTGTTCCTATCGCTTTTCTTCATTTTTCAGCATTCACAAAGAAACATAGAAATTAAAAACTAGCATGGGCAATCCTAACCTTGTTGTTCAATTATATATCTTAAAATTTCAGCATCTTGTATAGTTCCTACATAGCTGCCTTCCTGAATCTTAGGCCATACCTTGAACTGCTGTTTTCCCTACAAGGGCACCAGATCAGCTTCATGGTTATTATAGGATGCACCGAGCTCATCTGGCATTATCATGGCCTTGACCCGTGCTACCAGGAGTCTCTGGATAATCCAGAAGATCTGGATTATCAAGTGACTTTTCATAGAATCATAGAATTATGGAATCCTAGAGTTGGAAGAGACCTTGCGGGCCATCCAGTCCAACCCCATTCTGCCAAGAAGCAGGAAAATCGCATTCAAAGCACTCCTGACAGATGGCAATCCAGCCTCTGCTTAAAAGCTTCTCCAGGGCAGAGAGTTCCACTGCTTAACAGCTCTCACTGTGAGGAAGTTTTTCCTCTCCAACCAAAGGGAAGATCCAATGGACAGATAACCATCTACTTGTTGCGGAGCCTCCTGGTAAGGACTGGACTGAAGAGCTTGGGTCGCGTCTTGGAACAGATCCAGTGGAGAGGTTGGTAGACTGTTTGCTGGCCAAAGGAGCTTGTGTGGAGCCAGGGCCATTGCGAGTACCCCTGAAGCCCAAGAAGGAACCCCGAGAGGAGACAACCCAGGACTGCTGGCTCAGGAGCTGCTGCCCTTTTGAGTGTGCCCCGGAGAGCCTTTGCCCATGGTCCAGCAGGAGGGCCCAGGGAACTACGAGAAATGGGGACATTGGCTTCCACGGGCTGCAACTAGAGACTCTGGACATCTCGGGGTCTCTGATGAGAGGCCCAGGAGCGGCTGGGGAATTCCAGGTGCCGAGAGATCATTGTCGGCATCGCTGCCTCTCTGCGTTGAGGAGGCATGCCCTGGGTCAGCTCCTAAAGATGGCACCCAACCTTGAAGACTCTGAGAAGGGGCCAGCCTCTCTATCACAGAGCCCAAAGAGGAAACCACATAAGCATAGGAAACCATGCAAGCGCAGACACCGTACACAAAGAAGACGGAAGTCCCGCCATAATGTAGACCTTACTTCCGGTGAGGACACTGAGGGAGCTAAATCTGTTGAGAACACTTTCGGTGGTGCTACCTCCGGTAGAAACACTTCCAGCAGCTGTGGTTCCGGAGATAATAGCTCTGGAAGCACAAATTCGGTGGAGAGTACCTCCGGATCTGCTGCCCTAGAGGAAGATACCCCCAGAGTCATTACCTCTGGTGGGAACAGCCCTGGATACACCAACCTTGATGGGGCCTCGCCTGGAGGAGCCACCTCGATGGTTATCTCCGAAGATGCACAACAGGAAGAGACACCTGGAAGTCAGCTGACGGAGAAAGTGGCGGAGAGCCGCAGGAGACATCAATGTTGATCCCGAAGGCCCGGAACCCGCCGGAGGGGATACAGAACCAGGACCTTCTGGGGGATAGGTTTTGGGAGTTGGACTAGTTCATCTAGACCACCTAATCTGCAGAAAACAATTATTTATTTATTTTATTTATATTCCGCTCTTCTTACCCCAAAGGGGACTCAGAGCGGATTACAGATACACATATTTAACAGACAATTCCTGCTGTTTTTACACAAACACACATAGACGAACAGAGGGGGAGCTGACGCACTCCTCATCTCTCAGTGTTTCCTTGTTGTTCTTCCACATTCCTCAGCGTTTCTGGAGTTCTTTAATGGCCTCATAATTCAGTCAAAATTTGCCTCCCCACTCAATGTGGTACCTTTATCTCCTACTCGACAGATGCAACTGTCTTTCAGGCTGCAACGGTCGACAGCAGGCTACATTTAAAGGTCGAACATCCATCTCGACCCAGGCAGGCCTCAAACTCATGACCTACTGGTCAGAGAGATCTTATGCAGCTGACACTTAGCCAGCTGCATCACATTCCCGGTGCTCCTCCTCTTAAAAGGACTGGGACTCTTACACATGGAGAAAGCTCACATTTATTATTAGTGGAACTTCAGCTCTCTCCTTCTCCTGCATTTAAAAGAACCAGGAACATTAGAGAATGGCTAGTGCACTCAGATCACTCCCTACGCATCCCCCCCCTAGTGCTATTGTGCCAGGTACCAGGTCTTGTGGGCACTGTAGTACTTGCAGTCAGGTTTACACCAGTAAGGAAATCTATAGCCCCTACAAAGCTAGATATTTTAAAGTGAAGAGCTTTATCACGTGTGCCAGTGCCAATATAGTATATGCTATCAAAATTTTATGTGGGGAAGTCTATATTGGGCAATCGACCCGCCCCCTGAGAACACGCATTTGCGAACATTGTTCACGCATAAAGAACAAAATGGATAATAGTGTCCTTTACATGCATTTTAAAACAAAGCAACATCCATATAACTCTTTTAAATTCATGGGATTGGAAAAAGTAAATGTCACCCCCCACAACGACATACAGAAGGCTCTTTTAAGGGCAGAAGCCCAATGGATAACTTTAATTGGTTCTGAATATCCTCACTGTCTTAATGACCCCCTTTCTATTAATGAGCTACTTACCGAAGTTCACCTGCTGCCTTAATTACATATATATGGAGATCTCACCCACAGTTAGTGGCCTGCAATCCTGGTCAGACGGTGTTCCCTATACTCCTTATGCTATGATTACATGGTATGTATTACGTTACATTTTCTGTATATTGAATACCCATTACTTTTAGTTTGGTCGTCTGGCTTAGAGTCTTTTATCATTCACAGCCTCATATTGTACCTGGGATGCCTTAATCTTGAGATGACTAGACCATTCCCCTGATGAAGCCCTCCTGCTTCCTCTTTGGGCGAAACAGAATCGGGCCCAGCAAAGTTACTGTTGGGGTCTTTTGCCCATTTACTCGGTTGAGTATATTGGGCTTTCCCACTTACTCCTTTGAGTGAGTTGGAATGCTACTTAGCATTTCATTTATATTGAAATTTGCCGCCGTCCCAGCAGTTTCCGGGATGCAATTTTGACCTTTTATGTCACTTTTGCACTTTACGGCCGCAGTTGGCTACCAGCAAGTTCCTTGCCCACTCACTCCACGGAGTCCGTTGGGCCTTCCACGTGCATTTTAGAGTTTGTTGGGACGCTATTCAGCCTAGTTGTTATTATTCTTTTGGAAATTGCAGCCATCCTAGCGCTCTGTTGGGATGTGATACGGACCTTTACGACACTTCCGGTAATCTCTGGATGCACCGAGCAACGAATATGCTGGCTTTTCCGTCCGTGCATGCATCCTCCGCATAGGCTTGCCTCTCCTGCCTGGATACTATTGATTGTAATTGTCAGACTCCCCACCCAACTCTGCCCCATTCCCCTCAGCTGCAGCCCTGGGTGTGTTCCTCCAATCTTCCCACCTTTGCTGAGCAGTTAAAGGACCCCAGTTCGATTCAACATCCCCACTAGGCCAAGCAAGGTCACTCGAAAAGCCAAAAAAGGAGCTTTCGCTGGACTCAGCATTTATCACATCCCTGACATCTTGCACCAGTGCTGAGTCCAGCTCGGTATCACTCTCTTCTGAAGGTAACTCTACATCAAACCCCTCAAAAGTATCATCACTGGTAGGCTCCCTAAGTATTTGTCGGACCTTTCTCCTGTGCTCTGCCTCTTCCAAACTCTCAGCACTTGCAGCCCTCTTCTTCCCAGCTGCAGTCATTCTGCCCAAACCTCCCTCTTCCAGTGACATGTCCAACACAGAATCCTCCTCCGAGTTACTACCTGTAGCAACTACAGGCTCAGTTTGCTCAACTACAACACTATCCCCCCCCGCAAAGGCCCCCCCCCAACCGGCGAAGCCCCAGGAGACTGAAGATATTGAGTCAATGCGGGGCGTTGCGCCAAAGTGTCCAATTTCAAAAAGTGAACGGTGGAAGACAGGATGGACCTTCAGCGATGGGGGTAACCGTAGCTTAAAAACTACTGGCGAGATCTGAGCAACAATGGGAAAAGGCCCCAAAAAACGAGCAGCAAATTTACTTCCTGCCGCCCTCAAATATTTGGAAGACAACCACACCGAATCTCCCACCCGCAGTTCATCCCCCGGTTGTCGCACACGATCCGCACTGGACTTTTGTGATGCCTTAGCATCCATTAAAAACCGAGTGAGCCACGTCATGTAAGGCCTTCAGTTCACTAGAACGATACTGTACATCCCCAGTCACCACATTCTGCGCCGGCGCCGCCCCCCAACCGGGATGATACCCATACATCAGCTCAAAAGGAGAATGCCGGCTGACCGTGTGTGTGGCGTTGTTATACGCAAACTCCGCCACTGGAAGCCATTGAGCCCAATCCCCAGACTGCTGCAGACAAAAACAATGAAGATATTGCTCCAGAAAGCCGTTCACTCGTTCCGCTTGCCCATCTGTCTGCGGATGAAACGCCGTAGAAATATTGAGTGTAGTACCTAATTCCCTATGGAATTGGCGCCAGAAACGAGAGACAAATTGCGGTGCCCGGTGTAACGACTCTCCAACACTCGGTAAGGCCACTACTCTATCAAACTCTATCAAACAGATTAGGAGTACCCTCAGTAATTGCATTCAGACTGGAGCCCGGAAGTACTGTTTGCAATGTCCCCTCGTAATCCCCTTTATACTCAGGTTTTCTAGATAGAGCATCTGCTCTAGCGTTTGCCTTGCCATCTACAAACTTAACCACAAAATGAAAACGCGTAAAAAATAACGCCCATCGAATCTGCCGCTGATTTAACTTCCGAGCAGTCAAAAGATGTTCCAGGTTCTTATGATCGGACAGCACAATTACTCGATGCCGAGCCCCCTCCAGCCAATGTCTCCACACTTCGAATGATACCTTAATGCCCAAAAGCTCTTTTCCCCAAATTGTATAATTACGCTCGCATTCTGTGAGCTGTCTGGAATAAAAAGCACATGGCCTGAGCTTACCCTGTCCAACCTCCTGCGACAATACCGCCCCCAATGCGAAGTTAGACGCATCTGCCTCGACTATGAAAGGTTTGTTGACATCTGGTAACATCAGTACATTATTCTTCTTAAAACTGCGCTTGGCCTCATTAAATGCGTCACGCTCCTCCTCCTTTCCTTTTCCTCAGAGGATAATCTTTTAAATACTCCTATTTGGATACTCAGTGACCGACCGGGATCCCTGATTCAGACAACGTAGCGCCTCCTTCGCCTTAATCCGCTCCGCTTCCTCAAAATCCTCCTCCTGGGCAACAGCACCTTCCATCATTTCATGGTGCTCGTCCGGGCACCCCACTTGGTCGAGAGTGGTCCAATCCCACTCCATAGTGCGCCGGATTTCCTCAGGAGCCGAATCCCATCTATCGATATATTCTTCTTCTCTCCAAGCCAACCTCTCCATTGCTGGGATAGTTGAAAAGGGGCTTTTGCTTCTGTAACGACTCTCCAACACTCGGTAAGGATCACGCGTAGATTGAAAGCACGGTCCAACACGATTTTATTGCAGGTACGACACATGTGAAGCAAAAGCACCTGCCCGCCACCAAAACACAACTTATATACCCCAACCCCCTCTCCCATCGCCCATGCAATGTCCAGGTAGGGTTGCACCATATCCGGTGATTCAGCATATCCCATAGTCCAAAGGGATGTGACCTCATGGCCCCATGAGTCAGCAGTAGAAGTCCAATTGTCCAATGTCCAGGCTCAGAGGAGTTACATCACTTCCCCCTGCAGCCTTGCACACATGTGGAAGTTACCTCACTTCCACATGACTCAGCACAGTCTTATATAACTGGAGCCCAAGGTCACCCAAGAACTAGGGCAAAGGTCGATGCAATCTCATGCCAGGCTGGGAGCTTGAACTTCACTCAAGCTCAAGTCTCCCAGTCCTGACATAACGGCCTCCTCCACCACGTCCTCCCCCTGTAAAACAAAACATCATTCAATCCGGAGGATGAAAGGGGCCCACATATTTCTTCAGAAGACCACAATGAAACGTGGGATGAACTTTCCCTAAACTCTTAGGCAACAGAAGGGTATAAGAGACCTTATTCACAGCTTTCTCAATTCTAAAAGGCCCAATATACTTCGGACCCAATTTCTTAGACGGATAGCCCAATTTCAAATTCTGTGTGGACAGCCACACTAAATCCCCTTCATTATACTCCTCCCCTTCTCGCCTCTTCCGGTCACCAAACATCTTATACGAACGCTGTGCCTTCCCTAAAGCTTCCGCTACTTCCTTCCATTCCTCCCGGGCTCGTATCTTCCACTCCACTTTCTCCTCCCCTCCCAACTCCAACAGCTGGGGCAAAGGAGCCACCTCCTGACCATAGACTATCTCAAAAGGAGACTTTCCGGTAGATGAATGCACCGAGCTATTGTATGCCACTTCAGCATAGGGCAACAGATCAGACCAATTAGTTTGCTCTTTATTACTAAAAATGCGTAGATAAGCCCCTAACGATTTCTGCGTTCTTTCTACACCGCCATTACAACAAGGATGATAAGAAGTCGTAAGACGCCTCTGAGCTCCCAACACCTCCAAAAACCGCTCCCAAAACTGAGCCGTAAACTGCACTCCACGATCACTCAAAACTTGTTCCGGGCACCCACACATGCTGCACATACAACTCTGCCAAACGTTCCGCAGAAGGCAACCCCTTCAATGGCACAAAATGGGCCTGCTTCAAAACATATCCAGCACCGTCCAAATGTACTTATAACCTCGACTCGAAGGCAACTCCCCACAAAATCAGTGCTGACATGCGCCCACGGCCTCACAGGAGTAACTACCACCTGAATCAACCCCCTGCTTCAAGAGAGGGAACTTTATTCCTGGCACACACCTCACAACATTCCACATATCTTTTCACCTCAGCCCTCATGGCTGGCCACCAATACCGCTTTTTCAAGGCCAGCAGAGTCTTCGTGACTCCCCAATGTCCAGCAGACCTATGATCGTGGTTCAACCTCAGCACCTTTTCTCTCATACTCTGAGGGACATACACTTTATCTCCCATGATCCACAAACCATTCAACGACTTGCACTCCTTCTCATGGCTCTGCAACCATATATCACCTACATAACTCTTCTGCAACTCTAAACTCCATTCATCCACCACTCCCTCTTCTTTCTTAATCTCATTCGCAGCCTGCGCCCTCGTCTGCACGGCCAGACCCCAATGTTCTCTGGCAAACACCTCCTCCGCCTTATGCATTTCATTCTCACCCACACTCGGATACCGAGACAATGCATCAGCCACCACATTCTCTTTGCCTTTAATATGCTGGAGCCTGAAATTAAACCGAGCAAAAAACTGCGCCCATCTCACCAACTTGGGAGACAACTTCTGGGGATTTCTTAAATATTGAAGATTCTGATGGTCAGTCATCACAACAAAAGGGAAAGCAGCACCCTCTAAAAATTGCCTCCACGTCTGCAAAGCGTTGCGCACGGCAAACGCCTCCTTCTCCCACACTGGCCACCTTTTCTCATGCTCCCCAAACTTCTTCGAAAAATACGCACACGGCTTCATCCTACCCTGCTCATCCTCCTGCATTAACACTCCACCATACGCCCAAGCAGAAGCGTCACACTGCACCACAAACGGCTTATCCACATCTGGATGCATTAACAACGGCCCATTCGTAAATGCTTCTTTCAACCTCACAAAAGCCTCTTGGCATTCCTTCGTCCACTCCAACCTAGCTCCTGCCGACTACGCCACTATTTGCTCCCTTAACGCTTCCTTCTCTTTCACCGTCATAGCATATATCTTAGGCTTGGGTAGGACAGCCCCTTCCTTAACTTCTATACTACACTGTACGTTGCGGGGAGGGGGAAGACCCTGAGCTAAAATTGGGTTAAACACATCAACATAATCCCAGTATTCAGCTGGCAGCCTTGCACACATGTGGAAGTTACCTCACTTCCACATGACTCAGCACAGTCTTATATAACTGGAGCCCAAGGTCACCCAAGAACTAGGGCAAAGGTCGATGCAATCTCATGCCAGGCTGGGAGCTTGAACTTCACTCAAGCTCAAGTCTCCCAGTCCTGACACCCGGTCTGAAATGATGACCTCAGGGGCACCATGTAACCGAAACATGTGTTTAGTATATAACTTAGCCAACACTACCGCCGTAGGTACCCGTGAACACGGAATAAAATGTGCCAACTTTGTAAACAAATCCACCACCACCCAAATACAAGTATACCCACGGGTCCGGGGAAGGTCGGAAATGAAATCCATGGCTACGATCTGCCAGGGTCTCTGAGGCACAGGTAACGGAGATAACAACCCACGAGGCTTCCCCACATCATGTTTACATTGCTGACAGATCGCACAGGTGTCACAAAATCGTAATATATCACACCGCATCCTTGGCCACCAATAACTGCGGAGGATGGCCTGGACTGTCTTGAATTGCCCGAAATGACCCGCCATCGGCTCATCGTGATGAGCTTGAATCATGTCCAAATGTAAGGGCCCTGTGGGCACATACAACTGTTCATTATGCCGCAATTTTCCATCCACACTCTTTAAATTTGGTATAGTGGTCCTAGTCCCACTGTCCAACAATGCCAACTGCTCCTGTGTCCACCCATCAGTGGCCTGACTGGCCACTACTCTATCAAACAGATTAGGAGTACCCTCAGTAATTGCATTCAGACTGGAGCCCGGAAGTACTGTTTGCAATGTCCCCTCGTAATCCCCTTTATACTCAGGTTTTCTAGATAGAGCATCTGCTCTAGCGTTTGCCTTGCCATCTACAAACTTAACCACAAAATGAAAACGCGTAAAAAATAACGCCCATCGAATCTGCCGCTGATTTAACTTCCGAGCAGTCAAAAGATGTTCCAGGTTCTTATGATCGGACAGCACAATTACTCGATGCCGAGCCCCCTCCAGCCAATGTCTCCACACTTCGAATGATACCTTAATGCCCAAAAGCTCTTTTCCCCAAATTGTATAATTACGCTCGCATTCTGTGAGCTGTCTGGAATAAAAAGCACATGGCCTGAGCTTACCCTGTCCAACCTCCTGCGACAATACCGCCCCCAATGCGAAGTTAGACGCATCTGCCTCGACTATGAAGGGTTTGTTGACATCTGGTAACATCAGTACATTATTCTTCTTAAAACTGCGCTTGACCTCATTAAATGCGTCACGCTCCTCCTCCTTTCCTTTTCCTCAGAGGATAATCTTTTAAATACTCCTATTTGGATAGGTTCGTCCTCTCTTACTGCAGAGGGACGGAACCTATCCTGTCGTACCGGCAACTCCCCTAAAACAGCAGCACGCTTTGGGAATTCCAGCAATGCATCCAACCTCAAAGTATTTTCAATTAACTCCTGCAAGGTTTCTACAGGAGGCAACCGTGCCAATTCTTTCTTAAGTTCAGCCCGCAACCCCATGAAGAAGCTGGACATTAGAGGTCGATCTCCCCAAGTAACCTTGTTTTGCAAAGACTTAAACTTATTTAGATAAGATAACAAGGAATCCCGACCCTGCTGTAAACGGAACAGTTCTAACTCCGCCACCTGCACCCTTAATGGATCCCCAAACACCTTTTCCAGAGCATTCTTAAAGTCACTCAATTTTGTGATAATGGGGTCTTGTCCTGTGACAAGATTAATAGCCCATTCTGCGGCCTGGCCACTCAAAAGTCCCATTACATAAGCCACCTTTGCCGCATCCGAAGGGAAGTCCACATTGGTTGCTTGTGCGAAAAAAGTTCTACCTCCGCCATAAAAGCCTGCAATTTGTGTCTTTCGCCATCAAATTTACCAGGAGGATTTGGCCTCACTCTTGGCACATTGCTAGCAGCTCTGTTTGCAGCTTGTAAATCTTGTATCAATCCCCACAGCTGGGCCACTTCAGCCACCAAAGCTTCCATTGTTTATCTTCTGGCCAAAAAAACAGAAGTATGCAAACAAACACTCTAGCTTTTATCTGGGCGGTCGGCCAATCTGTCGAAACCCCCACAGATGGCTCAAAGACACGCCAAGCTAGCAAAAGTATTTACAGTTTATTTTAAACCAAACACAGCCACAGTCCGGCATAAAAGGAAACCACACAAAAACAAAAAGCCCTTTAAACAAAACAATGAAGACGTCCGTCTTTCGAAGTCCTTGGTTTTCCTTCCGGCTTGAAGTCCGTTGCGATGTGAAGACCCGTCCAAAAAAGGAAAGGAGGAGTGCTTCTCCAAGTCCAGGAGAGCAACACAGGAAAAGACCAAACGAAACGCGGTAGTCAAGCTTGCTGGGAACTCAGGAACTGCGATACAAGAAACAAGAGCACCAAATACAAGAACCAGCAACCCACCAGCAACACCTTGGCCGACCGCAGAGTCCCAAATCCCCAGGCCTTACTTTAATACCCTTACAAATCAGAGCCATCAGACTCCCCACCCAACTCTGCCCCATTCCCCTCAGCTGCAGCCCTGGGTGTGTTCCTCCAATCTTCCCACCTTTGCTGAGCAGTTAAAGGACCCCAGTCCGATTCAACATCCCCACTAGGCCAAGGTCACTCGAAAAGCCAAAAAAGGAGCTTTCGCTGGACTCAGCATTTATCACATCCCTGACATCTTGCACCAGTGCTGAGTCCAGCTCGGTATCACTCTCTTCTGAAGGTAACTCTACATCAAACCCCTCAAAAGTATCATCACTGGTAGGCTCCCTAAGTATTTGTCGGACCTTTCTCCTGTGCTCTGCCTCTTCCAAACTCTCAGCACTTGCAGCCCTCTTCTTCCCAGCTGCAGTCATTCTGCCCAAACCTCTCTCTTCCAGTGACATGTCCAACACAGAATCCTCCTCCGAGTTACTACCTGTAGCAACTACAGGCTCAGTTTGCTCAACTACAAGAGTAATTTTCTACGGATGCAGCGCTTATTTTCGCTCTCCCCCTTTTGGATAAGCACCTTCACCTGCTACCTAGCTTGGACTTCATTGCTATAGGCATAGCAACCGTGCGTATCCCGGACTTCATTTACTTATAAAGCGATATAGCAACTATTTATGTACCACTTCTTTTGAATGTATGTGTATGAATATTGATTGCATAGTTGTTCTTGTTGCGGCTCTTCAGATATTAATGTATTAATGCTTAGCACATGTGTGTTTTACCATGTTTTGATACAATTATACATGATGATTGCAATTTAATATATGTGTGTATCATTGCTATTACTGTTGCTATACCTTGCTGCCATCTGCTGTTGGTTTGCAGTAATTACTGGTATACTTTTCACATTCTCAGTGTGATACAGACTGTTACCTACACATGGCACACCCCGTCCCCTTTTTGGAGGGCGTAGCAAACCCTGGGTACTTAACAGACACCATTAAAGAGCCAGACTCTGGGAAGGGAATTGATGTGGTCACCAGGAAAGGGATATATAGTAAAGAACACAGACTGAATAGTAGAGAGAAACAGTGCCAGTGGAAAACCTGTTCACCCTCTAATCTGCGTCCCATTCCCAGACATACTGCTGACAACTCCCTTTCTCCTCTCTCCCCATCCCTGTTACTGTTCAATGCCAGATCTGCGGTAAATAAAATAGCAATCCTGTGGGACTTTATTCTCGAACAGAAGGCAGACCTGGTGTGCATCACGAAAACTTGGATCTGTGAGGGTGATAACATACCCTCACATGAATTAACACCGCCAGGGTTCCAAATGCACCAACAATCTCGGACCGAGGGCCAGGGAGGAGGGGTAGGTATACTTGTCCATGATCACTTCCCCATCAGAGTTATCCCAACCCAAGGGATTGCTGGCATCGAAAGTATAGGTTTGATATTGGACATCAAGGAAAGCGTGACCATCCTTTTAGTGTATTGGGCACCAGGGGCCCCTGGTGAGAGTTCTTCCAAGCTGCTTAATCTCGTGGCAGATTGGGCTCTGAAATTTCCTAGGTTTATTGTATTAGGAGATTTCAATATGCATGTTGACATGTTACCATCTTGTTCCACAGCCAAGGATTTTGTTCAGACTATGGAAACCTTGGGATTCTCATTGACAACAACTGGGTCCACCCATTGGGCTGGTCATATCTTAAACCTGATTTTCAACACAGGTATGCGAGTGAAGCTATCTGCAATGTCCGAGGTCCCGTGGTTGGACCATTTTACCCTGAATGTACGAGTAGAGATTCCACCTCCTCCAAGGGTAGATGCCAAGCCAATCCTGGCACGTCCCAGGAAACTGATGGACCCTACTAAATTGTTGAATCCTCTCAAAACGATGGAGATCTCTGGTGACTCCCTAAATGAGCAGGTGGATAGATGGAACGAGGTCCTGTCAACAACTCTAGACCTGATTACGCCAAAACGGCCTATCCGCCCCCGTCGAAATCATTCCCTGTGCTACACAGATGAGCTGTGGTTGCTGAAACATGAGCGGAAATATCTGGAATGTGCATGGCGCTGGAAGCCAGATGAAGCATCGCAATCGGCCTACAAGGCATTCCGTAAGATCTACGAATCTGCCACCAAAGTGGCTAAAAAAGCATATAACACCTCTCTGATAGCCGCTGCCAGATCTCGTCCAGCACAAATATTTAAAATTGTCCATAATATGACCAGCTCAACTTCACTGGTTAATAATTTGGCTAATTCAACTACCACTGCAGAATTGCTTCAAAAATTCTTTCACAGATAAGATCGCGTTGCTACGTCAAGAGCCACCACCCACGGCTGACACTTTGATCGATCTGGAACCATACGTCCACTAAATGGTCCTATCTTGGAGAGGTTTGAACCGCTAGACCTGGAGGCTGTTGACAAGCTCCTGGCCATGGCAAGACCAACCACCAGCTCTCAAGACCCGTGCCCTTCTTGGCTAGTTAGGGACTGCCTAGAGAGACTGCGAGACCCTCTGAGGTCTATAGTCAATGGTTCCCTGGAACAAGGGGTCTTTCCAGATAATCTGAAAGAAGCAATGGTCCGCCCCCTTCTGAAGAAGTCGAACTTAGACCCTGTGATCCCAGCCAACTACTGGCCAGTCTCTAATCTATCCTGCCTGGGTAAAGTGATGGAACGGGCGGTAGCGGGTCAACTTCAACAGTTCTTGGATGACGTGAATTGCCTAGACTCTTTCCAGGATGACGTGAATTGCCTAGACTCTTTCCAGTCTGGCTTCCACCCTCGCCATGGGACTGAGACTGTTCTGGTAGCCATCTCTGATGACATCCGCCGTCAACTCGATTTGGGTGGATCAGTGCTGTTGGTGCTCCTTGATCCCACTGCAGCGTTCGACACTGTGGATTATGACGTGCTAATACAATGCCTACCTGTAATGAGTCAAAGAGATCTCAGCTTAGTATGCTGTGACTTTTGGCCATTACAGTGATTATGTTCCAGGTGGTATTATGTAAACATGTCTGAGTGGGGCTGAGAGCTGTCCTTGGGGCCACACCGCACCAAGCCAAGGGGGTGGTGCTTGGTGGTTGATGGACAGGGTATGGGAGTGTGTTTGGTATACAAGGTGTGTTTGTTACACTGATGCCATCTTTGGCATTAAAAGTCATGTTGTCCTTCTCAATAAACGATTGACCATTACCGGGAACGGCCTGAGTGTGGATCCTATCTTCATTGGGGAGTCGAGCCATTACACCTAGCTGCATCTGGAGTCCAAGGGTCAGCCCTCAAATTCATTCCTCCGAGGTTTAATTCATTCCTCCGAGGCCGTAGTCAGCAGGTAGAATGGATGGGTCAGGTATCTGACAGGTCCCCTCTCTGGTGCGGATTGCCACAGGGTGCTATCCTCTCCCCAGTACTGTTTAATATCTACGTTGAATCACTGGCCAAGTTGGTGCGGAGTTTTGGTTTGGAGTGTTACCAGTACACCGACAATACCCAACTCCTCCTGCATCTGGAGCCTGGGACAACCACAATACCTGACAGCTTCTCCCTGTGATGAGCTGGCTACGCACGAGCAAATTAAAGGTGAACCCAGCAAAAACTGAGATCCTTTGGTCTGGTCAACCTCTGCCTACCTTCAACGGTGAGCCTCTAGCTCTATCCGTTACTGTGAAGAGGCTTGGTGTTGTATTGTATTTCCAGCTGACGATAGAAGCTCAGATCTCCGCCATTAGTAAGCAGCCTTTTTTACACTTTCGCCAGGCGAGGCAATTGGCACCTCATCACCCAACAGAGGCCCTGGCAACAGTAATCCATGCCACAGTTACTTCAAAGCTGGATTACTGTAATGCACTGTATGTTGGCACCCCTTTATTGCAATCCAGAAGATTCAGGTAGTCCAAAATGCAGCCGCCAGATTACTCATGCGGACACCCATGAGACACCACATAACTCCGACGTTACAACGTCTCCACTGGCTCCCAATTGAACATCGGGCTTCCTATTAGACTCTGGTCCTGACTTTCAAAGCCATTCATGGTCAGGGCCACAGATACCTCAGGGATCGCCTCTCATATGCTCATCATTCGAGATTGCTAAGACCAGCCCAGGAAAGCATTCTATATGTCCCCGGTCCCAAGGAAGTACACCTTGAATCCACAAGGCGAAGGGCCTTTTCAATCTCTACCCCAACCCTGTGGAACTCTTTACCATCATATGTAATATCCATGCCAGATTTACAGTCATTCACCTAAGCTCTTAAAACCTGGCTCTTTGTCAAAGCTTTTAATTTGTAGTTATTTAATATACTGTACATGTTGCTTTTATCTGTTATGTAAGTCCCTTAGAGCACTTTAGTGGGAAGCGACTTATGAAATAATAAACTGACTGACTAATGTTCAAGTGGGTTCTCCATTCCTGTAGTTTGAAGCCATTGCTCCGTGTCCTAGTCTCCAGGGCAGCAGAAAACAAGCTTGCTCCCTCCTCCCTATGACTTCCCCTCACATATTTATACATGGCCATCATCATGTCTCCTCTTAGCCTTCTCTTCTGTAGGCTAAACATGCCCAGCTCTTTAAGTCGTGCCTCATAGGGCTCAATTCAGTCATCCCGAACAGATGGTGTTTAAAAGCCTCCAAAGAAGGAGCCTCCACCCCACTCCAGGACAGACAGTTCCACTGCTGAACAGCTCGCTCTCTCCATCAGGAAGTTCTTCCTAATGTTTAGGTAGAATATCCTTTCCTGTAGTTTGAAGCCATTGTTCCGCGTAAATATTAATACATGGCCTTCACCATGTCTCCTCTCAGACTTCTCTTCTTCAGGCTAAATATGCCCAGCTCTTTAAGCAGTTTTGAACCATCAAATCAACTGAGCCACTTCCAACAGGTTACTGGGGAATGGGGATGGCATCTGCCTTGCCTCCTTTAACTGCCCTTAGAAGCGATTGGAAGGCACCAAAACGGCATCTGATAATCCTCATCACATGGAGTGGTGAAATCCAGTACACGGGGGAGATTGGAGAGGAGAGAGGACAGAGTGCTTCCTCTTCCCCTCCCTCCCCTGTCTTCCTGGCTTGCCAGATATCATTCAAGTCACTGAGGAGTATTTGATGCCAGACACTGCTAATGTCAATTAGAGAGGGGCAAGGTTTGACTAATGGGAGAGTGGCAGCAAACATGTTTTACCACCTCTAGGTGGTGCAGCGGGTTTAACCCTTGTGTCGTCAGGACTGCTGACCGACAGGTCAGTGGTTCACATCCGGGGAGAGTGAGTTGAGCTCCCTCTGTCAGCTCCAGCTTCCCATGTGGGGACATGAGAGAAGCCTCTGTCAAGGGACATCTGGGCATCCCCAGCCAAATTTCTCACATCAGAAGCAACTTGCAGTTTCTCAAGCTGCTCCTAATACACACACACACACACACACACAACCCCTATGCAGCCCCTATAAAGGATTATTTCCTGTTTAATGGTGTGGTGCTTACTTTGAAATTGGATCTTACTTTTCTTTTTCAATTGAACTGTGGCTGGGGGTTTTCGTGAAAGATGTTTTATGTAATTTTGAAATGCTGCTTTATTTTTATATTGTTTGCCTTGTTATTAACTTTTGATTTAATTTAAATTGGATATATCTATGTGTGTTGTTATCAAGGTGATTTGCATTTTTATTATGTTTTATATTATGTTTTGGATGGCGTGTTTTTAATTGATGTTTTAATCATTGATGTTTTAATTATTTGTTTTTAATTGTAATTGTTTATTTGATATATATGTGTATGGAATCAATCTACTGCCTATTGTAAGGCCGCCTTGAGTCCCCTCCAGGGAGAGAAAAGCAGGCTATAAATATGGTAAATAAGTAATAATAATGATGCCAAGAAAATTTCATCTCCTAAAGCAACTTGTGTGTGTGTCAAAGCTGCTTTAGCTGATGGACTGAATTGTATTGCCTCTGCTCTAGTAATGGCAGGCTTTTGCTTTTGTCTTTGTTGCAGCTATATGAAATGTTCCCATGGCTCATGAAGCATCTTCCAGGGCCTCATAAAAAGGCATTGCATGCCAAAGAGACAGTTCTTTCATTTATAAAGAAAGAAATACAGAAACACAAGGAGCAACAGTCCTTTCAGGAGCCACGAGATTTCATTGATTTCTACCTGCTTGAAATAGAGAAAGTCTCTCTCTCGGCATTACTTCGCGAACGAAGATTCAGGAAGGACTCATCCCACGCTTTTTACAAGCGCGTTGATGACTAAAAAGGCCAATCTGAGATAGGCAAGTTCGGTTGCAGAAAGCGCAGCAGAAAGTCTCCGTGGGTGATGTTTTTCCAAGTTGCGGTTCTTTCTGCGTTGTCGTTTCTTCGAGACCCATTCGGGCGTGTCTTCTCGAAAGAGGCCGCAGCATTGTGGATAGTGCTTCTCCATGCCTCCCGATGTGAGGCCAGGGTGGACCATTGTTGGTGATCAATCTGGCCAAGCCTGAGATGTTGTTTCAGGAGTCCTTATATCTCTTTTGGGGGCTCTCTTGCGCTGACCCGTGGCGAGTTCACCGTAGAGTAGTATCTTTGGGAGGCGGTGGTCCTCCATCCTAGAGACGTGTCCTGCCCAGCGCAGCTGTGTTTCTCAATAGCATGGCCTCAATGCTGGTGATCCCTGCTTGCTCAAGGACA